>VCJN01000013.1:0-103865 GCA_006384855.1 Tetraselmis striata | reverse complement strand
TGGATGAACAACCGTGGATACGTGTATGAACAACCGTGGATAATAAGTACTACATCACATGCAACGACTTATCGTTGAGCCGATATATCGTTACTAATATTGTCGGGACATAATGTGCGACGTTCACGACTTGTAACGATGTCACGTTGACCCGATATAGCGTACTCATTACTGTCCGGATTAGTGCCATACTCGTATGAACGATCGTGCGGGGTGATAAAAAGTTGCCGCACTTGAAACGATTTAACGATTATTGTTGATCCAACGAAGCGTCGATTTTTCGGCGGTGAGCTTTATTGCCGTACGGATACCCGTATAGTGCAGCGGATCGGGCCTATAGGTGCATGACTAAAGCGCTTATCTACTGGAATGTACTACTAAGTACTATAATCCACCCACCCACCCACCCGCCCACCCGCCCGCCCACGGTCCTTAATTACACAGCCGTCCGATTACGATCTCACGGTTGGGAGGCTATGAGTAATGGTACTCGCTACTCGCTGCTAGTAATGGAAAAAAAACTCTGGTACTTTAAAGCGCTAGCAATAATGCGAACGCTCGCTGCTGGTACTGATACTCGCTACTCGCTGCCGGTACTGCTGGTACTGGTACTAGTACTGGTACTCGCTACTCGCTGCTGGTAATGGGAAAAAAACTCTGGTACTTCAAAGCGCTGGCAATGCAAACGCTCGCTGCTGGTACTTCAAAGCGATGGCAATGCAATTCATGGAACTGTAGGCAAGTGATATAGAACCCGTTCTTTTAAATTTTTCTGAAAAATCGACGCATCGCTTATTCAACTGTCAAGTTACTTCATACGATAGATCGCTCCTAACATTGTGCGGTCATGACATATTGTGCGAGGTTGATGATAACATCGACATTCTTAATTGTATGGACGATCATGGGTTATAAAGTACTACCGCACTTGTAATGATTTATTGTTGACATGATATATCGTTAATACTAATATTGTCGGGACATAATGTCCGGCGTTCACGACTTGTAACGATTTCACGTTGACCCGATATGGCGTACTGACTATTGTCCAGATTGGTGAAACACACGTCTGAACGATCGTGCTAAGCCACCGCACTTTCAACTCGGTCTGACCCTGGATGGGCGGCTACCGCGACGAGGCGCGCTGCGGAGGCGAGCGGTGCGCGGGCGAGCAGGACCGGCCTGCCGACCACGGAGCGATGACACGCGGGCGGGGCCGGGGGGGGGGGGGGGGGGGGGGCGCCTTTCCCCCTCCCGACCCCCTTGGGGATCCTACCGCAAGAGCTCAGGCGGGCGAGATGGATGCAACATCGGCGGACCGCGGCCGAGGCCGGCGGATCGCCACAGCTGGCATGGTGGGGCGATCAGCGCCGCGACCTGCGGGATATTTTCAGCGATGGCGGCAGGTGGAGCCAAGACGCACGACGACCGAAGATTGCGCGGTGCCGGTGCATTGCCAATGTACAGGAAAACCTGCATTCGCAATCCCCGTACTACCAATTAGCGGTAGTTGCTCGTACCGGCGACTACCCGCAGTTCTCCGAAAGTAACACAGCTATTGATCACATGATGGAAGGAGGCGGGGCTTGGAAACGAAAGAGGATGGCCGGAAGCCTATGCTGTTATTACGCTATGTGTGTTCCCTACTATGGTTAGAGATGGCATGCCCTAAGAGCAACTCAGTAGTCTGGGCGGTGGAGAGCAGGAGACTAGCACGTTGTAATCAATTTCAATTTCAATTTCCACCGCACTTGAATCGATTTATCGTTGACACAATATATCGTTCCAAACACTGTGCGGTCGGGACAGTCATACGGTATGGGGTTGATGATAGCAACGACATATTTATATAAACGACCGTGGGTGATAAAAATACTACCGCACATGTAGCGATATATCATGTAAACGTTAACGCGATTACTGTTAACGATGATACAACGTTGACACGATATATCGTTACTTATTTATATTGTCGGGACATTATGTCCGGCGTTCACGACTTGTAACGATTTCACGTTGACCCGATATAGCGTGACTACTGTCTGGGTTGGTGAAACACACGTATGAACGATCGTGGGTGATAAGAAGCTACCGCACTTGCAACGATTTATCTTTGACACGATATAGCGTGACTACCACGGTGCGGTCGGGACATATTGTCCGGGGTTGATGAAAACCACGACACACTTGTATGAACGACCGTGGGTGATAAAATACTACTACCGCACCTATCCCCTTAACCTCCGCCACAGTGCGACCAGACCAATCTGCGTCCGGGAAGCGGGCTCTAAGCGGTTTGGAGACTCGTCACAACCCCTAGCGGAGTCACACCAACCGAGCATAGTACCGTCCGCAATGTCAGAGCACTTCACGAATAATCTGAAAGTAACCCACAATGACAAAGTCTTTGTAGCTGTGGGTGATTTATGCGAGTATTGTGTGCCGGCACAACGTAGTGGGCCTCGCGGCCGTAGTCAGGAGAGACGCGCAAAACCTACCCGCCGGTCATGAGGCAGTATCCGATCCCATAAGGGCTCCGGGGGGTGAGCCTCGTGCTGCTCGCCGGGCGAGGGTGCGGTTCGTCTTGGGGCTCGCTTGGCTCTGATCCGGACGGTGGCGCGATAGGTCGACGGGTGACGCTCGCCGAGGGTGTAGTGCGTCACAAAATTGTCAACAACACCTTTCGCACACCATTCGAACCTTTTAGGACCGTTGATATGCGCATATACCGTCTGATACGTCCTTGATACGACCCCTTGGTGCTTCCTGGAGTCGCCGGTAGCATGGTGCGGACTATCGCCAAGTGATGGCAGCACTACAAGGGGGCGGCCGAGGGCAGATGGCGGCCGTTCAAAATAATGGAGTATCAGTGCGAGCGCGAGCCTTATTCTTAATGCTTTTTTGAACTCCTACCTCGGGCCCGGCGACTACCGCGCAAAATGTCACTGACTGTTGTGTATTTGAATATTTGATTGAAACGATATTTGATTGAAACGAAACAACGCGCGCTGGACACCGGCGTCATACGTCGTTGCTGGCCCGGCCGGTTCTCCATTCCCTACTCGTTGAGCACCCTCTCCCTTCCTGTCCTGTCGGCGCCTCCACATTACATTTGGCTCGATGAAGCTATTGGAGTGGCCCGGGATGTTGTGCTGGGGAAGGCGTTCTACGTGTGGCGGAAAAGGACGCGGCCGAGCTGGCGGCGGATCTGTCGCTGGGTGGCCTGCGTCGGTTGCTCGCCTATGGCGCCCCGTTCTGGGTTAGACCCCCCCACTTCCGCTCCTCGTTGCGAGACATCTAGTTCGAAGCTCCTTTCCTGTCGGCGCCTCCACATTACATTTGGCCAAGTGCCGCTAATGGAGTGGCCCGGGTTCGTGTACTGGGGAGTGGAGCGTCCCTACTGCGTGGAGCGGCGGCTGGCGGCTGGCGATGCCTGGTCGATGGTTGCTATGGCGGTTCCCGCCTCTGGTGGCCTGTAGCTGGATTTTCTTCTGGATTTTCTTATGGATTTCTGGAATTTTGCATCTAGCACATGTAATTGAAACGATATGTCGTTTGCACCGCAATATCGTTGCATTGCGGCTTGGCGCGTAGGCCCCTAGCTGTGCGGGTAGGACGCTAGGTTATATGCGCCCCGCGAGGAGCGCGGGGAGAGCGAGGACCAGGGTACATTAGCGCGCACCGTGCGCTTTAGTGTCTGGCTAAATACTAAATGCTTCTGTGGTTGTTCGAAGATATTCACGTTTATTCATATCGGTTATCGAGCTACGGGCACTGTACACGTGTAAAGTTAACTGTACACCTGTACATTCATTTAGAATTCTAAGCACATGCTGCTGGGTTTTCGTCCCTTCGATCAGCCAGCCTGGCATATGACTGCTAACACCAGTTGCCGTCGCTGGTTAAAAGTTGGCGGCGAGATAAACGGTGGCAGGGCGGCGGCACTTGCATCATTACTCGCCATTTCGCGCTGATTCCCAAGCGACACGCGCCATGTCGCTCGAGACTGGGACTTCTTTCCAAATGGGGTTCGACGCTCGCCTCTGTTGTTGTCAAGTCCATATATGGCACAGGGCGCACCTAGAGGGGGCTACTCAGGCAGTTGTGCTGATTGGGGTCGTGACTGGGCGCAATGGCGCCTAGACGACTGTAGATTTTCACATCCTTCACAACTGCCGGGGCTAACGAGCTGTTGTACGGATTCGAGTCGAATGGTCTTATAATGTGATCTATACCTCAAAACTCGCCCACCAAACCACCTTGTAGATTCTGTGACATGCTCAGACCGTGTTCAGTGGGTGGTTCGACCGTCGAGAAAATATCGGCGGGCAACTGTACATGTGTACAGTTGACGATTCCTCATGGGCCGACCGCGAGATGCGCCCCACCGACCCCGTGCTGCCACAGGTACCTTCCCCAGGACCCAAACGACTGGTAAAATAAATCTGAGGCCCATTGCTCGCCTATTGCGCGCCCCACAACAAATACCCCAGAGTAGGCGCTGATCTCGGCAGGCATGCCGCAGTTGGCCCGTCTTGCGCTCGCGCGGGTGCCTGGCGGGGCGCCGAGAAAAGTATGGGAATCACACCAGGTCGAGACCGGTGAGTTGTCAGTACGCGGTTTGAGTTACGATGAAAAACTCGGACGTTTGGGTGCCGTTCGACGGGGTCGACGAGTTGGGCCTAATTCATTGTACACGTGTACAGTTGCCACCCGATGTACGATAGCAATATACGTCCATGCCTCCCTTTTGTTGCGCATGTATCGCGCTCCCGAAATGCTTTGCTCCGCGGAATGGGGCTTGCCCAAACTTTACTCAATTGGGCCGACGCCCAAACGGGTAGGGCGGACCTTTATTCGTGGTCGGTGCCGGGTATTTTGATAACAATGTTTTATTAGACGGTGATCCAGCAGTGTTGGCAATTCTGTAACTGGCCGGCAATTAGTCTTGCAGAATGCTGTGGCAATTTGCTCGTTATGATAGAATTTCAAAGTTGAGTCTGATTTTGCCAAAAAGGTCGCGCAGGCTGTTTTACACGGTCAAGAGCCGAAATTGGCAGGATGGTTTAGCGAAAGCGTGGAGGGAAAACGGAGTCAGGGGGGCGCTGCGTGGAACGCAGCGAAAACTGGAAGATGGCAGGCTCAGCTGTTCTGGCTGCTTTTATGTCTAGTCGTGCTGCACCCAAAAAGGGCGCAACAACAGATGCCCAATTCCCCTACCACTGAGCAGCACTTGTAGCTAAAAAGCGGTTAGGTCAAGGGAGGAAACCCCATAAACTAGTTTAGATCATTTCAAAGTTGAGTCTGGTTTTGCCAGTCTTGAGCGAACGGAGAGAGCGGCGGTGGATTGACGGAGAAGAGGTAGCGCCAAGTCATGAAGGAGGCACTGGGAGGGCCACCGCTGCGGAGTCCTGTTGGACTTGGAAGTGGCGTAGGGAGGCGATGTGTCCAAAGAAGAACCATGCGCCAAGTGAAGGCAGAACGTTGGGGTCGATGTAGTCCAAACGACGTCAGAGTTAGTGGCCCAACCGCCTTGGTAGCGAATGTGGGACAATGGCACCCCGATGGCGTTCGCTGCAGAGGCTGCGCCCTTGCGAAGACTGTGCGAGGTCCAGAGGGTGCCAGCGGGGGGGGGGGGGGGGGGGGGGGCAGCGTTAGTTGACTAGACGGACGGCTGTGGACAACCAGTCTGACATTGTAGCCGCAGTCCAAGGTTTTGACTGCTCATCCGAACTGACAGCCCAGAAGTTTGACACAGCCAAGCCAACAGTAACAAGGGGGACTGACTGGACGTGGTCGAGGAAGTGGTGCAGGAGACGTGCCACTCGGGGGTGCTCTGGCACTGGGAGGAGAAGTACGCGTAGGTCGTCGGGTCCCCGCCGTCGACCAGCGCGACCCTTCTCTCGGTACACTTGCAGGGTGATGTTGTAGGCGTCGACATGCACGTCTCGCACTCGACAGGACACGCCAGTAAGGCCCATGGCAAAGAACATGAAGTTGACAACCGAGGCCAGGAGGGCTCGGAAGTCGTGGTGGTACTCTGGGTAGGGAGCAGACACAATCAGCTCGGCTTCTGTGACGAAGCGATAAGCTACATCCGCATGCAGAGGGACACGCAAAGGGGCAGCGTCCAGTCGGCGCTGGCGCAGCATCAGCCCACGCCTTGCTGAAGTCAGGTGTAGGCTGTCCTTAGCGATTGGGTCGAGGTTGTGCAGCTCGAAGAAGGTGTTGATTGCAGACAGATGAGGCTGCAGCGACTTAGCTGCGATGTGTCCTCGCTCGCCGATCCAAGCAACATACCGAACGACAGTGGCAGTAATCGCCTCCAGCGGGCTGATGTTCTCGGAGTCGTGGCAGAACTCCGCGAATTGAGACAGCCGGCCGGCGTAGCTCTTGAGTGTCTGAGCGGTGAGGGAGCTGGAGAGTAGGTCGAGCGTCCGTTGGCCCAGCTCGTCTGAGCCGAACGCGTCCTGCAGCCGGGATCGCAATGAAGCAGCCCAGGGAGCGACAGCTTCGGGCTCGTCAATCACGTAAGTGCGTCGTTTTACTGACAGAGTTCCACCGGTACGACTATTGTTCGCAAAGTACTCGGCAGCAGCGGTTAGGTTCCCGGCGGTTGGCCGGTAGCTGTTGGACGGGTTTGCAGTAGCATCGGTACGGGTTTGCGGGGCTAGGTTCAGGTAAGAGGGCCGCCCCGCGCGCCCTTCGCGCTCGTAGCGCCTGTCACGCGCGTAACATACCCGCGCGAAACTTGGTCGTTGCGAACCAGTTGTAACACATAGTGTAACAACCGACAGAGGCAGAGATGGGGTAAAGAAAGCGGCTGGTTGAGCCGCCATGTGCAGGTGTGCGGATGGTTGAGCCGCACGCGGCTGTAGCTGTAAGAAGCGCCGTACGGAGGAAGGTCTAAAGGAAGTCTGTAAGGTGGGGGGGGGGCCAGGTCCTGACACAGGGCGCTCATCCCGCCGTTGAGCTGCAAGGGTGCGTCTTGCGGCGGTCACTGAAAGGTGGCCTCGCAAAGCTCCAGCAGCTCCGACGAAAGGCGCCCCAAACCGTCACTCGTGCTCACCTTCGCGGCCACGCCCGCGTCCCCCGCCTCGTCCTCGCCCACGCCCGCGACCTGCAGCTGCAGCCGCCACTCGAGCAGTAGCGGTCGCCTTCGCGCTGCTGGCAACGGTCGCCTCGAAGACACGGACGTTCGTAGTCCCTCATGAGGTCCCCAAAAATCGCAGAACCCAGATGCTCCGAAGCAGGCTGAAAATGCTGGGCTCGCAGCACGTCCAGAACACCTTGGTCACCGTGCACACGCTTGATCTCATTTAGCCTCCGCAAGAAGGCCAAACGAAACCGAAATGCCTTGTCGATGGCCTCGGCGTGGTTCCGAGCTCTCGCGAGGTAGGGGGTGAAGTCTCGATTGGTGGCAGGGACGTAGGGCAGCAGCTCGTCGAGAGCCACGAAAAGCGCGGCCATGTGGGCCCCGAAACACGACATCCACAAATACTCCTCATGGGCCGGCAGACGCCGGTCATCCTGCTTGAGGTACTCGTTCGTTGGGTCGGTGCTCAGGGGAAAGAGTCCACGCACTCGGCTGACCGGTCGAACGGCCTCGTAACCAGACTCTGCTCTCTGCAGTAGTTCTGGCACCGCGAGGTAGTCATCCTCGGCACTCTTGGATTTTGCTCCGACACGGCCGCTCTGGGCTAGCTCTAGCAAGTCGGGGCGCTCTGCGGCTCCCCAGCTGCCTGTCGGCTGTCCCGCGACGCGCTGCCCGAAGCCGGAGCCATGTGCCCCTTCTCCATCAACAACGCGCTCACGAGCCGTCAATTGAGCTACAACTGTAGCCAGCGCTCGCACATCTGCTTGCAGCGACTCCAGCGTCGGCTCCGCGACGGGTTCTTCTCCATCTGGCATGGTAACGCACGGACGAGAATATCACACTCGGGTGGCGAGCCGGGTGTGGTCTTGAACAACCTGGAATGACCTTGCTCGCAACTGGTTACGAGACAGTTTTTACATCGCTGCGTGGAACGCAGCGAAAACTGGAAGATGGCAGGCTCAGCTGTTATGGCTGCTTTTATGTCTACTCGTGCTGCACCCAAAAAGGGCGCAACAACAGATGCCTAGTTCCCGTACCACTGAGCAGCACTTGTAGCTAAAAAGCGGTTAGGTCAAGGGAGGAAACCCCATAAACTAGTGTAGATCATAACCAAATTATTAACGCAACGTGGCGTACCCGGGGCTTCCCGTAACTTAATCGCTGCGTAACTAACTAAACGGCCGTCATATTAGACGCTGCAGCAAAAGGGTTTCACTGTTGCCAGTCCTGTCCCGGTCGGGGACGAAAAAAACTCGCTGATGATAATACGCGGGCAACCGTTTGACTTAATATAGGATAATATAATCGTTAGATGCAAATATACTTATATATATCTCTACCGTATGGATTACCAGTACAGGAACCCGTACTTGTTATTCACGCCAGTACAGGAACCCGTGCGTGTAGTCGTGCTGACGCACTGATGATGCTTGGCTGCTTTGGGCAACCACCAGCAGACCGTACCGGTTAGTACAGACCGTACCGGTACGGGACAGACAACACTGCTGGACAGTTTAAAACATTCTATCGCTAGATCACGATGATGGAACATCATCGCCGCTAGCAGCGTCCAGGTATTTACCAGGTAGTGACTACTCGTAGTCATGTGACGCGGTGCACAGCGTCGCCACCATCAGCTCCGCCCCACCGCACCTCCACCTATCCACTAATAGGCAAACAAACCCGTGCCAACCAACGAGCCGGGCGGCGGCGCCCTGCAGCTGTGTCAGCGAGGGCGTTGTTCGCGAATAAGATGTCGTACGACTCCCCTGCTCGGCGGATGCCGCGCTCTGCTTCCTTCTGCCTGCTGCTGATGCTCGCCGCAGGCCCACTGCCCTGCCTGAGCTACGGATACGGGTACGAAGACCTTTACTACTACGACTACGACGACGGCACGGACTACGCACTGCCGGGTGAGCTCAGCGGGATGCTGTACGATCCCTCTCCGACCAACGGGACGGAGGTGGAGGCGGTGATAGTCGGGGGCACGCGGGCCGCCGCCGGCCGCTTCGAGTACATGGCTGCCATCCATATAAACGGCCGCTTCCTCTGCGGCGGCGTGCTGGTGGAGCCGGACGTGGTGCTCACCGCGGCGCAGTGCATCTCGGGTCCACTGTTCCGTTTTTTCAGGCCCACGGTGTATCTGGGCCGGCCGGACCTCGGCGAGGAGGCCACGGAGGCGCAGACGTTCGAAGTGCTTCAGGTGCGCGGCGATATCAGTAGTGACGTTTTACGGTATAATGATGTGCCCCTGCTCCTCCTGGCCCTCGTCCCCAGCTCCGCCTGAACACCCACCGCCTCCTGGCAAAGAAATGAGTTCTCTGCTGGGCGTCGATCTCTGTGAGGGTCTGTCTCGTCGTAATCTCTGGGCAAAGAAGAGGGGGGGGGGGGGGGGGGGGGGGGGGGGGTATCCCGACAAAACTAACCACAGGGCGCACTTATCATAGCATGATATCAGCAAAACCGACCAGCTTTTCTATCCACAGGTACCATATACTAGAGTTTCTAAATATAAATTCCCTGATATATTACTGTTTAACTTCCTATTCTATCAGCGACTACCGAATCAGGTAGGCCGGTAGAAAGGCGGTAGTAAGTCTAGCAAAGGGAAGAGACCCCTTGAGAGCGGCGTCCGCGCACGAGCAACACCCCCAACGCCCGTAACCTGTCATACCTGGTCTTTGGATTACGAGAGAATATGCTCATCTGGTAGGGGCACGTGCTGACGGCCGGCGCTGGCGAGGAACGCCACTGCGGCGTAGTCGCTCGTCGAGCTCCGAACTCGGGGCTCATACACATCTTGTCGCTGCTATTTCTAATCCGGTTGTGTACCGCCACCACCTTCTACCACCACCGTAACCACCGCCTTCTACAGGAGCTTCATCTAGCGATATAAGACTAGTTTGTAATCCTGTATGCACTACGGTTAACATTATGTATGTGCGCTGTCGACAGATGGTGGCCCACTCTGAGTTCGACCCCCGCACGCTGGACAACGACCTGGCGCTGCTTAAGCTCGACCGCGCCGCGGGCCTCCAGCCGATGAACTACTTTACCCCGCTGGCGCTGTCCGCCGGCGACCCGCTGACGGTGCTGGGCTGGGGGGTGACCTCCGAGGGCAGCCGCGCGTCGGACGAGCTGAACGAGGGCGAGGTCGCGTTCGCGCCGGGCTCGGACTGCACGTCCGCGTACGGCGAGCGCGTGTCGGCGGTCATGCTCTGCGCCTCCTCGCCCAACGCGCAGGACTCGTGCCAGGGCGATGCGGGCGGGCCGCTGCTGAAGAAGGGCGCCTCCGCGGAGGAGGACGTCCTGGTGGGCGTCATCTCGTGGGGCGAGGGCTGCGCGCAGGCGGGCAAGCCCAGCGTGTACGCCAGCATGCAGGCGGCGCAGGTGTGGGCGGAGGAGACCCTGCAGGCGCTGGGCAGCCTGTGATTCAAGCAACTCCCAGGATCCCCCCCCCCCCCCCTTACCTCCCTTTCTTTACAACCTTGGAATGCGCATCTAATGATGCAGCCGTTCGCGCATCTCCCCTCCGCCCGCTCTCCCCCTCCTTTGTAAGTTAATCACCGGGAACATAATCATATCCGCCTTATACTTTGGGATGGGAGATGGAGGAGGTGTTGAGCCAACACAATGACTAGTTCGTGGAAACTCACCAATCACTTACTCATAAAATCCCCCCCCCCCCCCCCCTTCCGCCCCGCCGAAGACGCACATTGTTCTCACCATCCTATAGTTGGAGATTCCGTGCTACTGTGCGTGCTTGTGGTATTGCATCGATAGATTCCCATAGAAGACACTTCGATCTCCGTTATGAGCAAGGCGGTCCAAAATAGTAATACACATTGAGCCCACAGCGTCGTTACTTGAGTCACACATACCTGGACTGGCATGAAGACACCACCGGAGGGAATCACTGGGCCGAATACGGCGTGCAGGAGCGGCGGCATCCGGGCCGCAGCCGGCACACATGACACACACCATGGAGGACATAGAACACGCTAAACTGCGGTGACGGTGAGATCATCAAGGTGCCACAACCGTGCACCATGCCCCGCCGGCTATCAGGTTTCCATAGCGATGTGTTGCCACCTTTTCCGGTTGGCCACGTCCGCAGCGCCGTCATCTACGATATGTGTGGCGTGGCATGCGGATTAGCATGGCATGTCTTGTACATAACACCAGAGGGCCATTGAGAGGGCTACAGATGGCTGCTCATCGGAGGCCCGCCAATGTGACTGTTGGCTGCGGAGCAATCAATTGCCCCCCCCTCCCCTTCCCAGCCCCTCTTCGATTTCTATCGGTGTCTCCTCAACCGCCAGATTGAGCAGCCGTCATGCAAAGCGCACCAAAGATGGCTCATTCCCCCGAGTCGCCTCAAGAGCCCCACCAAGGGGCTGCTCTGGGCTCTTTGCGGGGGCGCGGGTCATGTATGGGACGGCGTAGCGGAGTGTTGAGCACCGCCAAGTTCGCTCCAACCCACAAACACCAGTCCGACCCCCCTATCAATGTCGTTGCAGTACTTGCTTGTGGACAGTGCACACGACCTTGAATCGAGTGTGTTGGCGCGCCGCTCGGCCCCGCAAAAGCCGATTTGCTTGTGGGGCGCGCCATTGGCTCGGTTTGGTGACTCAGTATCCGCCGGTTGTCCTTCCCCAGTAACAATTCCCCAGTGTACCCTAAAGGTGCGACTCGCCAGTGAGAAGCGACGTTGTCTCAATGTGGTGCCAACAATCCTCCATGGACCAGCCTCCCTTCAAGTCACAGTTCCCTTCGAGACCCTAAAAACCCGAAGGGGTGGGGGGGGGGGGGGGGGGGGGGGGAGGGCATGTTCAACTTCAACGAGCACGGTCTACCCGTTGTTGCCCGCAGCGCAGCCCCGGATGTGCGCCTTGAGAGTGGGCATGTCCTTTTGCGGCGCCGCACAGCGGTGGCACCGCAGCGGCGCCGCCAACAGCCGCTTCGCCTCCTGCGTGTACAGATACATGCAGCAGGTCGCCGACATCATCATGTGTGCCCCACATCCCGCAGAGCTTGGCACGCACCACTTCACGTAGAAGGGTGAGGGGAATGTTGGGGAGGATGGCACACCTCGATGTCAATATGTACGCGGCCGTTAGCCTCCAGCTCCTCCGTGATGGCGCCAACCGGCCTGCATTGCCAGGTCACATGTGCAATGAGAGCTTTGGTAGGAAATAGTACCGTGTGCGCAAAGCGGATAGCAGCAATTCTACGCACCGGAGGGTGGAGGGGGGGGGGGGAGGGGGGGCACAGTGATCACACGGCCAATGGCTACTGTGTGGGAGTAATGAATTATAATAGTATCAAACGATCGCCGCCACATGTGCACCAACTGATAGCCGTGGCTTTAGGGTTCTGGGTTTAAACCCTAAAACCCGTAAAGTTGAGAAATAAGCAACACAACCATGGGCACAAAATGAACATAACTACTACTGTTGAACTGGTGTGCATGGTATACTATATAAATGGCGCCAAAGTCAGGGCGTCACGGGATGGGAGAGGGGGGAGTTGAAGGGCGGTAGTCGCGGAGGGGGCAGGGGGGAGGGGAGGTTGGGAAGGGGGATGGTTGCGCACCGGAAGAAGGCGGTGGTGAAGGAGTTCCAGTGCTTCTTGTGCTTGAGCGCGTCGGAGCAAAAGTCACGCGAGACCACGTGGAGGTGCAGCTGGCGCATGGACGGCAGCCAGTGGAAGCCGAGCTGAAACTCGCCCACGCCGGCGCCCTGGGGCACCGGCAGCACGCAGGCGCGGATGTTGGCGACACGCAGCCCATCGTGCGCCAATGGTCTGTGTGGCTATCACGGCCCATGCGCATGCGCAGCGCAAACTCCGTGCGCACCCATGCGACCCCCCAAACTGCAACGCCGAAACCCAACAAACAACAAGCCCAAATCCTGAAAGTGACGTGTCCAGCCCCGAGCCAAGCTTTCGGAATCATGCCCCGTGGTTACACGGCCACATGGGCCGATCAAGGGGCGCTCGGGACTCCACATGGGTACTGATGTGCCATCCCGAGTCCTGGACAATGAAGAGCACAACAGAGCACCCCCCCCCCCCCCCCCCCCCCTTCCCCCCCCCCCCCCCCCCCCACACACACCTACTTCCACCCCCCAACCCCCTTACTGCATGAGCGCGCATGCCAGAGGCGGCAGATTACAGGCGGCACGCCCTCATTTGCCACAAGCCTGCGCCCGTATCCGGTTGCCTGTCTACTGGAGGATAGGGCAAAGCGAGCGAAGCCCCGGTCGGACGCCCGATCATGTGCCATGTAAACTGGCGGGCAACTGGTAGCACGTACCGCCGTCGTTCAATAGTGGCCGGCTCACAAGGCACCACACGGCAATCCAGACACGCTGCTCGTCGACCCATGCGTAAATGGGCCCATCAAAACGCTTGGCGTTGAGGTGGTCTCCCATCGAGGGTTGCCACCTTGATGACTCGACTTTCGGAGATCCATGTACCGATAAAGGATGTAACCCATTCATTATTGGGGAAGAGTAATGCGATTAATTGATGACCCGAGTGCGCATCCGTATGCAGGGGATCGAGGAGGGTCAGAGGGTTAGGGTTTGGGTTCCAGTAGGAGGGGGGGAAGGGGGGGGGGGGGGGGGGGTCCCAACACCTGCGGCTGGCGCGCTGCCCATGCACGCCCACATGCCTCCATGTGGCGCAACTCGGGGAGATGCCGGTGCCGCAGCTCCTCGATGCTTTGCAGCTCCGGGTTGGTGGACACAACGAGCGCGTGGCGCCTCGCCTGTTGCCCACCAGGGTGAGCGGGGGGTAAGGAGGGCATACAGCAAACCCTAAGCGCTCAGCCCGGCTCATTTGCCAGATGGTACGAATGGGGGGGGGGGGGGGGGGGGATGTTGCCTTGGGGTACTTGTCGTAGACGAGGACGGCGCCGGGATGCGGTGCAGGGTCCCCGGGCGCCGGCAGGAGCTCCATCTCCGGGTACTCCTCGCGGAACCTGCTCGGGGCGCACCAAGCACGGCGACACCTCAACGCTGCGCACACCATGTCCGCGCAGGTCTTGCCATACCATTCGAGGAATCTCCCGAGAGTCCGATCACGCACAGCTTTGGTCACAAAGAGCCGTCGCCTGTTGATAGACTATCAATACATCAGGGGCGATCCGAGCGGCGGCCATAGGAGTATCCCTGCGTAGGCGGTGCCAACTGTGCTGCTGAAACTACGATAATAACAGGGCCGGGAGAGCAACGGTATACATTGGCGGAGTCGGTCACAACCGGATGAGCCGTCAGCGTTGTGTCTAGAGCGGTCGTCATGTCGTCGCTGTAAAAAGGGTTGATTTTTTACCGCTCCGTCGGAAGGGGGATGGGCGCCGTCACCCACCGCTCCGGCTGCATCGCCACCCGCCTCAGCGCGTCAGCCCAGTGCCCGTGAAACTGGATGACCCGTGGCGGCGACGTTGGCGCCCGCGGAGGTGGCGGGGCGGGCGGGCGGCTGCCGCGGCGCTCCGCTCGGGCGGCCGCCATCATGCGCGCCAACGCGTCCTGCCCGGTCGCCGGGGAAGCCGCCGGAGGTGGCGGTGGAGCGGATGGAGCCGAGGGGGTGCCCTCCTCGCGCGTCTCGGTGCTGGCGCCCGGGCGGTGGCTCTGCGCCCACTGAATCCAGTCCGCCCGCGCTTGGCTGACCTCCGCATCCGCCTAGCAACACATCGGAAGCAAGCCAGGAGCAGGGCGGTGAGCGCGGTCAGCAGTGTGTCGGTGGATAAATGCGTTTTGCCACACGGAAGAGTGAGACCAGAGCCGAGGGATTTCTCGATTGCACGCGGAGCTTGGAGACTTCGCCATTTGGGGGGTTGCCAGAGGGGAAGTCTGTACCACCACGCATGCGGGACGCGCAATTGCGCGGAGGGGGGTCACATGCTGCGTTGCCCGAGTCAAAAGCGACAGCGGCATTCTTCATGTGTAGGAGCTGTCTAGCAGGCATATGAGACATCGACGCCGGGGGGCATAGGGGTTTATAGGTGTTGTTAGGTGAAGGGGGGGGGGGGGGGGGGGAGGGCAGCCGCCGGACAACAGTTGGCGGGGCGCAACGAGGCTGCTGCCGCCACGCAGATCGAAGACGATGCGAAGATCCGTATCCACGCACCAGCATAATATCATTTGCAGGGCCAATACAATGAGGTCGATTGTAGACAGACCTACATAGCCGGACTATGACAGACAATGTTCGTATAGATATATGGCATGCAAGTCCCGGTTTGAGCCTGATGATACGGGCTCATATTGGTGCGTCGGCAGCACCCGTACGAACTAGGTACGTATGGATATCGATATGGATGGGTCGAGGGGCGGGAGGGGCGGAGGGGCGGGCGGGCTCCAAGTATCCAAAAAAGTAAAAGAAAAAGGAGAAGGGTACTACGCCCGGTAGAGTGGGGCCTTCAGAGGGCCGCCCGCTTTCACTAGTGGACCCTATGCGGCTTCGTGCAGCCAAGCCGAAAGACAGCTGGCCTGTTTAGCATCACAGACAAAGCAGGAACAAAGGTGTAAGAGTTGTCAAATTTCAGCTTCTAAGTTGAGGTAAACAGGCATTACTTCACATGGGGTATACAGCAGCATGGGGGCAGCGCGGGCATAGGGATGGCGGCCACTCTGGGTTCCTGGGGTGGGCGCCAGCTGACCTTGCAGACGCGCACGCTGGCAAACCCCTCGCCGCGCGACGGCGGCCCCGCCTTGCGCATCATGCCCGACATGCGCTTGCTCACCACCGACGCGCCCTTGCCCTGCACGCCGCCCTGAGGACACAGCCCGCAGCGCGCTCTTGTCAGCTTTCGCCCGCACCGTGCTGTCATCGACGGCGTCGCGCGCCTGATATCCAAGGGCCCGAGCAGCCGCCAGGACCACCATCCAGCCTCATGCACATTGCACGCCACGGGTCGCGGCGCCGAAACAGCGGCGATTCGGCAACAACCTGACCAACAACAACAACAACCCTATACCTATAAAGGGCTATAGCTGATGGGAGGCTGTGATGCCCTCTACCTAACTACAGCTCCATGGAAGCCAGCTCTCTCTCTCTCTCTCCCTCTCTCAATATTCATTTACGGGCACCTACGCCGACGCCGACGCACCTACAATGACCATATTAGAAGCCTCAAATTGGGCTTGCATGCCGTCTATAAGAACATTCAATACACTTTCGCTAAGTCTCGTCTACGTTTCAGCTCTGGCAGGCAGGGCGGGGTCAAACTTGCAGTGTGCCTTTTGCCGCGTCGGCATCCGTAGCGGTGATAGTACGTCCAGTTTAAGGCTTATAACAGGGGTGCTCTATATGTATATGTATATGTATATGTATATGTATATGTATATGTATATGTATATTGTATATGTATATGTATATGTATATGTATATGTATATGTATATGCATATGTATATGTATATGATATATATATGTATATGTATTGTATATGTTATGTATATGTTATTATGTATATGTATATGTGATATTAATTGTTTAGTTATTTGTATATTGATATGTATATGTATAATGTATATGTTACATGTACATGTACGTTGTACCTGTACGTGTACGTTTACATTGTACATGTACATGTACATGTATATGTATATGTATATGTATATGTATATATATATGTATATGTATATGTATATGTATATGTATATGTATATGTATATGTATATGTATATGTATATGTATGTTTACGTCTGTCCATGTGTGTATACATGTATGACATATATAGGGATGACATATATAGGTGTGTGAGTGTGCCGGTGTTAAATTAGTCGCCGGTGAAGGGCGCCTCCTCGCGCCCACCACCCCGCGCCCGGGCGCTTGCATTCCCGCTGCTGAGGCGCGCCGCACTGCACTGATCAGGACGGAACTGCCGCGGACAGGATAACGAAGAGCTCTAGCGCCGGCGGCAACAGCTTCCGGTCGCTGCCGCTCTTCCGCAAGATCGCCGCCGGCCGCTCGAGGCACTGAGGCACCCGCGTGCCCGCCGGCGCCGCGCCGCCCACCTGCAGCATGACGGCCCCGCGCGCAACGCCGGCCACTGGTCGGCGGCGCGGGGCTCGACCAACAGCAGGAGGGGCGCGGCGCCGGAGCCAGAGATAGAGACGGCAAAGTACGGCTGGCGCCTCAGCTGCCAGAAGCGGCAGATTGCCGCCGAAAGCGCAGCGGATTTCAGCGCTGAAATGCAACGTCATTTTGTCTTATATTACAGCACGATCGACTCCAGCACCGCTGCGGGTGGATGTAATATTCAAGTGAATGTGACAGCTGTTGCTGCGTGCCCGAGTCGGCTGTCTACTCAAACCAGAGATGGGAGACCCTGAATGGGGTTCTGACCACGGTCTTTGCGTGCCCGCGCTGCTATACGTACTTGAATTTTGTCCAGCAGTATCTCCCAGGCCGGCATTTTCCCTCACTCCGCATCGCTGCACTAGGCTTGTTTCGGAGCGGTCGGTCCTCCGGGGGAGTCAGCTTGAAGGTTATCAGCCCGTCAGGGCCGCCGTCCGGAGGCTGGGCGGGCAGGGCATCCGTGATCTTGGTGGACACCCTGGCCACCCAGAGCGTCAGGTCATCCGGCGATGTGGGGCGTAGCGCTCCTGTGTGCATGTTGTGTTGACAGTGGTGGTAGATTGCACCCCCGAGGCTTCTGACGTTGCCGTCGACATCTGGCCGGTTCGCAAACTGTTCGATGAGAGTCTTTCTCGCCTCCCTGGGTAGGTGTCCCAGATGGTCAATCATGCCGTCGCTGCCACCCAGGACAATATCCCCGTGCTCGAGATCGAGCACTTCTGTGTGGATTGCGGTGCTTGTTTCCGGATTTGCCAGGACGTCACGCGGTTGTGTCAGCCTGCAGCGCGCCCTCGTCGAGTCTGTAGGGATGAAGTACAGTTGGCCAGGGACGGGGTGCTGTGGAGTCCCGCCAGGAAAATAGGTATCCTCCGAGTAGTAAATGCACTTGAAGAGGCCGGACCGGGTCTTGTTGCGACGCAAGACAATGACTGAAGTGTCACCAAGGGATGCGACGTGCAGCTGCTTCCCACTGATGACTGCAACGGATATCGTGGTGGCGCCTGGAAAAGGCCCTCCTTCGCCACGTACTTGCTCGCACGCCGGCTGAAGCACGTTCCAGAGAGCAATGTTGGTGTTGCCATCCGGCGCAGGCTGGCCCCTGTGACGGTCAGCCTGCTGCACACAGTGCTTCACCAAGTCCTGCGCGAGTACACTGGAGTGCCGGCCAAACGATGGGCCTTGATTTGAGCCGCTCACACCATCGCCGGAGAACGCCCCAAAGGACGTCACCACATGGTGATCATCACCTGTTGTCAACACGCAAACATATGGATTCAGGTGCATCCCCATCTGCAACGAGGTCTTTAGCTCAGGAAGGTATGGGGAGCGCATACTGCTGTCCCGCTAACTACAACCCATCCACACTCTGCAGGGTGGACCCCCCCCCCCCCCCCCGTATTCTCTCCCCCAGACCAGCAACGAACATGCCCTATCCAGCCCATGCACAGTTAGTATATTGCGGCAGGCAATGCACCTAATGATGGCCCACAGCGTACCTTGATACGCCTTCCGGAAGTCTGGCAGGTAGTAGGAGACAAACTCGGCGAATGCGGCATGCGATTCTCTGATTGGGATGAAGTTGCTCATGCTCAAAGATCTGTGCTGCTGGCCTTGACGCCCTGCAATCTGCACGTCCTGGTAGCTGTCTGGACGCCAAGACATCCTTTCCGGGCGGTCATGGGAGTAACGCCAGCACCAGCTCTTCGTGGCCCCCGACCATAGGACATCCCAATACTCCAGAACCAAAGCATTGGATCTGAATGTGGGCACAGAATCCGCCGCAGGAGATCCTTGTTGCAGGGTCTCAGTCTCGGCCTGATCAGGCTGCTGCGGCTGATCTTCTGGCGTGTAGGCGGGTGGGGGTGTCTCCCTCTCAGGATCTTGACTCCCACCGACGGCTTCATTTGCTTGTGCTGCTGTCAAAGTACACACAGAAAACAGCAACAGGACTCAAACTTTGATTCATTTATAAAGCGTAGGGTAAGCTTGGCCAAGTGATGCTGGACTACCGACAGAGTGCAATGGAACAAGAGGAGAGTCACAAAGCACACACCGGTAGCCGCCTGTGGTTCGTGGCGTGGTCTCCTCAGTGCAGGCGCGCTGGGCGTATCTTCGGCGCCCGCGTCCGCCGGTCTCTTGCCAAGCACGCGATCTCGCTGGGAGTCTCGGGGCACCACAGGGAAGAACTTGATGCCCGTGGCGGAGCTGGAGCTGCTAGAGGATGCGCTGGCAGAGGCCGGCGAGTGACAGACCATGGCCATCACAAATGCCGTCTTGGGCTTCCTGGAGCTGTGCAACATCAGGAAGGAGCCTGCGGAGCCCCCGAGCGCAGACGGCAACAGGATGTTGCTGGCTGTGACCCGGCACCACGCCAGCAGGTCCAGCAGGGGCGCGACAGAATCGCAGGTTGGGACTGCAGTGCCAGAGCTGCTCCCAGAGGATGTCGTCAATGCGCGGCGCATCATCTCTTCAAGGGCCTGGGACTCGTTGCGTGCCATGTCCGCATCACGCGACAAGCGGTACGCCGTGTCCAGCAGGCTCTGGGCAGCGGTTGCCGGCCCTGAAAGATCCACACGGGCTTCAGCAAGAGCTCTTTGAGCTCCTGCCGGGCTGGGCTGCTGATCCTCGTCAGCGGCTTGCTGCGGTGCCAGGCTGCTGACGTACTCCAGCAGCTTGCCAGCTGCATCGCCTGCCAGGAGACTCTTGGTGGACACATAGGTGGTCAAGTTTGAGTCTGACTTGGACACCTCAGAGACATCCGCCATATCCACGAGCTGCTCACTGGCAAGGTCACCCAGTGCCTCGAGGCAGTGCGATAGCGCTGCCTGCCGTCTCATTTCTGAGATGAGCGGCGCCCCACACTCCTCTACCTGCTTCCAAAACGGAGTGACGAGACATTCCACGGTCTCAGTGTCGTCCCCGTCTCTGATCAGGCGTTCAATGTCCGTAACAGCAAGCCTGGCAACACGGTGGCTGGGCAGATCACGCTGCACATGGGTGATCTCTGCCTCAATCTGCTCAGCAGCGATGATGAGGTTGCTGATGCTGGAAGTCACAGGACCGGACTTCTTCAGATTCTGCTTGATTGACTGCTTGGCCCACATGCAGAACTTCGTCCGGATGCTGCTCAAGGTTTTGCTGAGCTCCTCCTTTGCTCCGTTGAGATGCTCTGTCAGCAACGCCAGGGCATCCGCATGCCACTTGAAGCGTGCAGCTGTGAGCAGGGGGTCCAGCCCATCAAGGAGACGCTGCTTCAGCTGCTCTTTGGTTTCTTCTGCCGGGATGTCACTGTACGTTTGCTGCCGAGCCGACATGTACGAGGAAGCTGCCAGCTTCTTCAGGAAATCCCCGCGGATTCTGCCAATGTGCTCCAGTGTAGAGACAAAGCTGGCGACATTCTTCACGTAGTATTCAGCCATGTGCTGGAGAAGCCTCAATATGTTCTCCTGGTCTCCATGCTGCTGCCTGGAATGGACAAATACAAAGCTTAGAAAGTGCTGCCTAGAGTCTGAAACGAACGGCCAGCCTTACTGGCGCGTCGTGACAGGGAACCTGAGGAGGGGGGGGGGGGGGGGGGGGGGGGGACCAGATCCAAAAAATCGGAAGCGCTTACCTGATGCGGTTCTGGAGACAATCTCTGATTTGACTGGTGGCCCATGCCTTCACATCCTCCATTTCCGTCTGCACGGCTTCCAGCACACCCTCCATCAGCGTCTCAGCCGCCGCAGGTATCGAAACCATGTCCTCCCCCTCGTCATTTTCCTCCAACTGCATCAAGGCCTCGGGGAGCGTTGCTTTGCCACTGGGGAGCTGCAGCGTCCTGTTGCCATTCAGGACACAACGGAGAGAACGCTTGTTTGTGCTGATAATCTTCCCCAAAGCAATGAGGTGTTCAACGTGCTGACGGGCGAGGGCTCTCTGGTCCTCCAATGGCCGAAGCGACTGCATGCTGGCGGAGAGCGCATCATCTGCGTCAGCATCATCCAGTTGGAACAGGGCCGCCAGCAATCGTCCGATCTGGCCAGCGGCGGCCACACCGAACGCCTCCGTCTGGGGGTCCACGTCTGGCTGGTCATCTGCTGCCATTCCCTGCAGAGCAGTCTGGAGACCCTTCATGGTAGCCTCCGTCTCGCCCTGGAGGAATCCTGTCTGTAAGGAAAGCCGTGCCTCGCAGACTGCCCGCTTGCTCTGTACAGAACATAGGTGGATGGGTAAATGTACAAAACTTCACATGAAATATGAACCATTTGGTAACAGGCAGGAATGCTGGCAATGAGAGTGCCCGACCAACGACGCACCTCCTCCAAGTGGATGTTCCGTTTCACAGACAGCTCATGCTCCAACGCACCCATCAGCTGCGATATCCCCGTAGAGTTCTCGACGTCAGATCGCAAGGCCCGGGACACGTCGCCGTCGAAATCGCTTGGATTGAGGGCTGGTGGCTGCCAATCAGGATGGACGAGAAGAGCAGCTTGCAGTACGGGGCGCAGGTTCAGCATCGGGATGGTGGCAATGCAGTCCAGCCACGAGGCAAGGTCGTGGTTTTCCCCGCCGCCATCCTCCACGCCGGGGTCACGGTCCTCAAGAGCTCTGAAATACTGTGAGAACCGCTCCAAGAAGTCCTGCTTGAGTTCACGCTGTCCATCTGAGTTGTACAGCATGCACGGGCTCGAAGCAAGGTCGTCCTTCTCATTGAGACGGGCGATGATGATTTGTTTCTCACCTTGCAAAAACAAAACACCACTGTCAGAGCTCCTTGGCAAAATAGATTGCACCATGCACAACATCTGTCCTACAAGTGTTGCTCACGCAAGCTGAAAGAGCGTGAAGGCAGCGCACGGCCATACCCTTCTTCTTGGCTGACAAGACCTTAAAGTTTGTCATCGCCCGCAACAGACTTTGGTCGCCATCAGCATCCTTGCTGGTGAGCGCCAAAATGACATCCGCGCCGCCCTCAGCCGGAGGCAGCTCGTACAACAGCTTGTTGCTGTACTCGTGATGAGGGTCGTTGTCGTTCAGCCCTGTGTTGTCCACAAAGCGATGACCATTTGAGCAAAGTCGTGTCGGTGCGTAGATCACTGTCTTCTCCCGCAGAATTTCCCGACGCGTCAACTCTTGGTCAGTCTCTCCATCGCTGTGAAGACATGACGCCAGATGCGCTGACCGCACGGCCGCATGATCTCCGTCACGGTCCCGCCCATCGGTGACACGGAAGAAGACACGTCTCTTTGCGAGCTCCGCAGCAGCAGCGCACAGCTCAATGTCCTCCTCGCGGCTGGGAAGCGCGGCAAGGTGCTCAGGTGAGTAATCTACCCTGGTCTGCTTCCAGTCCTTGTGGAGTTGTGGGTCAGGATCCACGACCGCATGAAACCACCGCTTGAGGGCCTTGAGATCTTTTTCTAGCGGAATGGGGCCAGGATCATCTTCGTATTGCCGATCGTACTGCAATAATGCCACAAATTGAAGGGTGGTCACTTGGTGTATGTGAGGACAGTCAGGCGATGGCTCAGGATGGGTTCACATAACATGGGCACAAAGTGGGAGCCGTACCGGCAGTCCTGCATTGCGTGCCCTCAGAGCAGCCGCGCGTTGGAGCTGCTCAGAGTACTGAAGGATCTTCTCTTTCATCCGTTGCTCGGGGTGGTAGTACTCCGCCAAAGAGAAGCGCGTGTCGTAAGCAATCTCCGTGATGCCTTTGGTCGTGACAGTGTTCCTGCTCCCCACGCTCAAAAAGTAGGAGGCGGGACCACGAGACGGTGTCAGTGAAGAGCGGTCGGAAGGCGTTTGGAGGTACTGGCCTAGATTCCGCCGCTGCTCTGCATAGATGCTGTTTTGCCCGCTCCGCGCGGGCCCAGCCTGCCAAAAGACATCCACAGAATTAAAGCTACATGCCCAATGCAGCGATGGAATCAGGCGGTAATGCATAACTCCCGCCTACTATTTCATACAGTGATGTTACCTCCGCAGGGAGACGATCCAGCCAAGGCCTGCCCTCTGCGTCAGACAGGTTGTACCCAAAGGACACAGCTGCAGTGTCCACGGTGGCGTCCTGATGGGTGTGCAAACCTCTGTCTTGAGCGTGAATGTGCGCAAGCGCATCCCTCTCTGGTTTGGTGAGAAGCCCTTCGGCTGCAGGCGGTGCGTTCAGCCGTGCATACTCCTCCGGCATCACAAGCATGGCTCCTGCGAGCTTGTCCAGAGCCATGCTCTTCCCAAGGCCGTTCAAGCCCATGAGCCCGATCCGCTGCTCCACCTGCTGCGGACGCCTGAGTTTAGAGAAGGAGTTCAGATTGTTGCTGGCAATCTCCCGGTACTCGGTCTGCGCCAGCTGCTGATGGACATCCGCAATAGAGGGGTCTAGCCGATCGTTCCAGGCGTGGTGCAGCGTAGAGAGATGGCTGCTGTAAGAGCCCCCCCCAGTCTCAAGGTCCAGGAAAACCGGCTCCGGGGCTGCCACAGGGAGCTCTGGCGCCTGGGCCAAAAGAACAGGGGCTGCGTGTAGCAAAAGGGTCCTGAAGTTGACCTGTTTCTTCTTTCCGCCCTTCTTCCAGACAAACTTCTCGGGTTTGCGGCATCTATCAGGCCGCAAGGTCACAACCTCAACCTGATCCTCACCGAGGCCGAGAAAGCGCAAGACACAACGGTAGACATCATGACGGCTGATTGAACGCCCCTTGGCCTCGTGCCACTTGATGACAGCCAGGACCAGTGAGTGGTGGTTCCGCTTTGGCCCAGAAGCACAGAGATCTCTGAAAATTCTCCGCAAGTCGTCAGCTGTCTTGCTGGCGTAAGGAGGCCAGAGTTCCTTTCGGATCTCTGCGAAGGCCTCCTCGACTTGCATGTCCTCTTCATCTTCCGCAGGATCCGTCTGCGCAGCGCCGTTGGTCAGCGGCTCATGCTGTGGCACCGTGGCGGAGGGCGGCACCTGCTGCTGAGCAGTGGTGCCATTGTTTCCGCCGGCGGGATCAGCATCAGGGAACAGCTCCTTCGCCCTCGTCCGCATCTTGTTCAGGCCTTCGACAAGCCCACTGACCGTGTCGCAGCCACCAGAAATGGGGGGCACCAGGTAGATGTCTGTGCGGCCGCCTGCAAACCGGCAAGGAACCATGTATTCAGTTCGCCATTATGCTTCTCAAGGAAAGCAAATCTCAAAAACAAATTGACGTGGCCATTTCAATGCCTCACCTTTTCCTGGACGGGCAACCCCAGAGCAGCCAGGCCCAATTAGGTATTCCCACTCCTTGCACTGTACTGCCAGATGTGTCTACGGCATGGAGGGTAGGAGGTGGGTGTCAGGGAACACAAGCGCGATACAAGCCATTGGGATGCCTCCATAACGGTCAAAGGACACACATGCCAGTTGTGAGGGTGCAACGGCGCGTCGGCAGAATACATTACATTCAGAAAACGTAAGAAGGCACACGGTTTCAGGCATCGCACCATGACATCGTCAGGAGTGGGCGTTTCGCCGTAAACCTCCTTGACTGCCGTGAGCCTTGTCGATTTCCAAAAGTCCTCAAGGTCAGCGTCGGTCAAATATGGCAACGCGGCGTGTCTGCGCACACAGTCCTCACCGAAACTAGCCAAGGACTGGTTGTCATCTTGGTTGCGTTGTCTCTGCTGAGCGTCCCATTGTTCCGGGTCTTGTGCAAGCGCCCGCTGCAGATTCACCTCGTGGGTCATGGTATCAAAGCAGCGGATCTGGAAGCGAGGGGTGATTTGCTTCCCAGGAGGGTGGAATATCAGCTTGTCCTGCAGCCGCTCCACGCCTGTGTGGAGAGAAAGCAGGCAATGTCAGTAGCGTGAGGGAGAACGTCACCTAGTACGCATGCGCACTCCGTGAGGGACCCCGGGGGGGGGGGGGGGGGGGGGGGGGGTGAGGTATGGGCATGACGAGAAAAGCTAAAAAGCAGAATACATCGGCTTTGTGTAAGGGTGGAAATATGTGTCAAAATTCCACAGCAGGGCTCCCGGTCTGCATACCTGGCATGGCGGCGAGCTTCGCTTCCCAGCCAGGCAGAATAAGCTGTGTCCACTGCGGACACTGGAGCAGCTGCTTTGCATAGGTCTGGGAAACCAACGGCGGCGATCGGTCAGGCCGTTGCAATGATCAGGATGTCCAAACGCGTAGGCGCCCAGAACAATTAGGAGTGATACACATGCGAAAGTGGTTTCGCATCGCCATCCAGGCCACCAGTACAGGTAATAGAAGTAGCGAATGAAGTGCATTATGCTAATCCACGCACACTCATGTGCATTATGCAAGTCAAGTAACAAAGCGAGTGTTACCTCGTACTCCGCTTCGGACAGCACGCATGAAGGCCTTTTCCCAAGCTCCTTCTTTACGAGGCTAATGTTGCGAATTTTTTGAAAGAGAGGCTTCAGGCGCTGCCGGTCAAGGTACACCAATGTTGCCCAGCTCTGCCGCAGTCTTGCAGGCTCGTCTGGGTCTGCCATTGCACGCAACGATACCAAAGATGTCCGGTGGGATCGGTGTCCTTCGCTGACCTGCGCGGGAGGCATTGTCGCACATTACTCACCACCAGGTCATTGGATAAACTTTCTGAAATGTGAACGCAGACTACACCTGTGAGCGCAATGTAGACTGAAAATAGCAGCCATGTACCTTCTGATGGTCGGCTCAGAGTAGAACTACCTCGCCCGATGATGATGTCCGGAGGATTTGGAGCAGTTCTGAGACAGAGCAACCGGTGAGCGCTCTGCTGGGGAGAGTCGCACAACAAGCAAACTGTCAACTAGGGGGAGGGGTTAACAAGGGTCTTAAGAAGAGCAGTGTGTGTGATCGCGGCTCAGGCCGAGAGGTAGAGAGACAGAGAGTCTGGGAGGGCAATAGGAGTGTTATGATGTGCACATCGAAACTTGTGTGCGTGCGTGCATATGTGTGTGAATACACACACACACACACACACACACACACACACACACACACACACACAACACAAACAACACACAAAACGGGAGAGAGTAACAGAAATCGCACAAGATGAAAAAGGGAGATCACTGCATCCCGGCTGCATGTCATCTAGACCCCCTTTCTAATGTGACGTGTGACACAGAGACACAGATACACAAAGATTTCTGTTGCTGTAAACCTGCACCGTCGGGTATACCTTTCACCCCAAGTATTCAGGTCAATACATGGTATAAAAGTATTGTCCCTGTACCGGCAACTGCCGAACGCCTGCAGCGCACCCCCTGCCTGCTGCCTGTGCGCACAGATATTGAGACGAGGCTGGACAGTGCAAGGCAATCCCTCGAGATATGAACGTGGTACCCTAGCTTTGCAAGGTCAGCTTTAGCAGTATGAAGGCAGGAACTTGTCTCGGACGGTGAAGGTTAGCGAGCCATAGACAGAGGCCGGGGCAGGAGGCGGCGGGGGGGGGGGGGGAGGCGGTCGGTCGCGTATCGTAGCAGGCCCTGCTCATCCGTAGCAGGCTATTAAGAAACCGGCAAAACAGTCAAAGAATACTGCCTCGCTTAGCACTGCCCTGCTAAGTTAGGCCGGGTCATACTATTCGACTTCATAAGATAGCAGCCACACAGACGGGAGCAGCCGGACGGTTGCGTACACAGACTAAAGTAGGTACTAAGAATGGAATATACGTAAACGTAGCAGTGGGTGCTCATGGGGTGGCCAGGGGCGCCACTTCTCTACGGTGAAGCGTTGAGCTGGGAGAGACGAGCGGCGACCTCGACACAGGGCAAGGATTCGTTTTGGGACTCGGCGGGTCCGTGGAAAGTTGCTCGGAGCGGGGTTATCGCAGCAACTTGCCTTGCTTGTGATGTGCTCAAGAGCCACGTTATGCGACAGTCCCGCCAGAGCTCGCTCGGCGTGATTCGCGTGCGCACCGACCCGCACCACGGGGGTAGCGACCGAATGGGCGAACACGGCAGAGGACAAGCAACTTGCTTGATATTGAACAGCGACTACAACGGGCGGGGTTGAACGCTGAGCAGCTTTTTGCTGGTGCCGAGGAGATCGTTATTGTGCCTGTACCCGTCGGGGAGATCGTCATTTATATGGAGGCGGGCACTCGGTACTCGCCCCGCGACTGTGCCGAGGTTCGAGGGACGCACGTTGTGGCGGCGGTAGTACCCTTGTGAGGTACATCCCGCCTTGTCCGCTCGGTAGAGCGGTCGTCTCGTATGCGAGAGACCCGGGTTCGATTCCTGGCTGATGTATTTCGGCAATATCGGCCCGGCGTGTCCCGGGTTTACCCGGTTGATGCATTAGCCCTTCGGGGCTCGAATGAGGCAATGGTCTTTGGGCTATGCCAGACCTACGACTGCAGTTGGCGCACGAGGTCAAGTGCTGGGGCGGCTTCGGCCGATGTCCCGGGGCGAACTTTACTTTTAGTACCCGTACTGGTGTGAATTACAAGCAAATCACGGTGGTACTGGTACTGGTACGGGCACCAGTACTATTTCGGAATAAACTCGCCGCGCCGCCTCTATGCTGAGCTTTCACTCTTGACCCCTGCTCATACAGGTACGGTACCAGGTACAGGTAGTAAAGACGGCTAGGTATCCGCTACATTCCCTATTCAATCCCACCCACCGACCGCCTGGGCGGGCCCGACGACCGTCCTCGGGCCTCGGAATCGCGGGCTCTTCCTCCGCCTCCACCTCCGGCTGGGGATGGGGGCGGGGATCGTGCACGGGTGGTGTCTTGGTAGCCTTGGCCCCGCTTGTGCTGCCACTGCCGCGGAGGAGCAGTGTGAGATGGACACCGGCGTCGTACGTCGTTGCTGGTCCGGTCAAGTCCCCGTTGTTCTTTGAGCACCCGCTCTCTTCATGTCCTGTCGGCCCCTCCACATCACATTCGGCCTAGTGCCGCTATTGGAGTGGCCCGGGATGTTTGTTTTTTTTCGCCCCCGGGACAGGACTGGCACCAGTGAAACCCTGGCAGCGTCTCTACGACGGCCGTTTTTGCAGAATCCAGTTACGGAAAGCCCTGGGTTCGGTACCTGTAGACACTCCGTTATAGTCATCAAGCAAAGTGCCGAAGCAATCTTGTTGTGCTGGGATGTTGTGCTGGGATGTTGTGCTGGGACGCGAGTTCTACTGTTAGGGTTACCATCTTAACCCTACCTGCATACCTATACCCGCACACCTAGACAGTCATACTCGTACCACTCACTTGCTTATACGCAACTACTACATACAGTTAAGCTGCTTATCCGCCCACACACATATGCCGCGTGCTTGCCACACGTCATGCCCTCGTCAGCCAGTACGACCCGATGACTCCCTGATGACTCCAAGCCTAGATTGCATATCCACGCCTAATGTCTGCATGCGAACGACTGCCAAGCCGATAGTTGTATAAAGCCGTGTACACCCCGGTGCACTGTAACAATTTCCTTTGCTACAAACATTTTCCTTGCCTGTGCTAACGCCTCTCGCCTAAAGCTTACATTGGTTTCGTTCGAGCTCTGGATTAAGATCTTCGCCGCGCTTCCACCACGTATGCCTGGTCACCGCCCCTGCACCCCCCCCCCCACACCCCACCCCCTACCATCGTGGACGACCAACCTATCACTGCCGCCGCCGCCGCCACTAACCAACGAAGTACAGGTCGACACCGCCCGGTGACCCGTGTAATTCGGGCCGAAGTGGCCACCCCCCACCCCCCACCCCGCGCCCCGAAAAAAAAAGTGGCCAAACCCACAACCCACCCCCTATCCATGGCACAATCCGCGCATCGCCAATGGACGTCACTCCCCCCCCCCCCCCCCCCCCCGAGGGCCGCACACTCCCCCACGCCGCCGCGCATCTCACTGCCACTAACCCTCAGCAAATGGCCCAATATAACGGCATATGTGATGGATGTCGCCGAACGGGCAACTCCGTCAAGAAATGCTAAACACCACAGTGGCACCAGACAACGGCTGCCAGAAGGCAGCTAAGGGAATTACCTAGCTGCACTCGCACCGCCTTGCCAGTTAACGACGGTTTGGGGCCAGCTTGGATTTCATTTCGAATTGAAAACCAATCGACAATCTGCCTTTCTGGCCGTATTGTTCCCCATTCCCGAGACTATACCTATTGCCCTGCCCCAGTGAGCGAGTTAACTTCTGAAGAGTGCGGCCGAGCCCCTCGGGCCGGTGTCTGCGCATGACGAAGCTCCTCGTCAGACCCGTTGCCTGTAGAGTCGGCGCACTCGTTGCCTTCGCAGGAGCTGCGTCGGTTCCTGCTAGCATCTGCCTGCTTTGCCATCCCAGCTGTCGGCGCCCCCCTAAAGCCGGGCCGAAGGCCCGGCCACGCCGAAGGGGGGAGGGGGGGGGGGGGTCTGGGGGGTTGCCATCCAGGGCCCCCCACAAAATTGTTTTTTATTTTCGGTCTAAATAACGTATTTTTCCTTACGGAAATGGGGTGTCCATTCAGGCAGCAACAATTAGAAGTCCCGTCGGCATCTGCCGCAGCGCGCGATGCAAGCCAGTCCCTGCGTCCCTCGCGCCGCGCTCCGTCAGCACCGCCTAACTGCACGCAACGGGGGCTTTTATACAGCGGAAAGTACGGCAATTGCGCGGGTCTCCGCGGGTGTGCATAACGGAAAAAGCCCCCCTGAAGCAAGTGTTTTTGTTTCCGCCCCCGGGACAGGACTGGCACCAGTGAAACCCTTGCAGCGTCTCTACAACGGCCGTTTTGGCAGCAATCCAGTTACGGAAAGCCATGGGTAGGCGACGCTCCATTATAGTCATCAAGCAAAGTGCCAAAGCAATCTGCAAGACTAATTGGAGGCCAGTGAAGGAATTTCCAACACTGTTGGATCACCGTCTAAAACACTGCCATGATCGAAAATACCCACGAAAGGTCCGCCCTACCCGTTTGGGCGTCGGCCCATTCGAGTAATGCGAGTTGGGGCAAGCCCCAACCCGCGGAGCAAAGCATTTCGGGAGTGTGATACATGTGCAACAAAGAAGGCAATCTGAGGGAGGGCCCGACGCCATAGCTGGAAAAATTTCCCATTCCCAGTAAAATCCAGGGCGCCGTGAAGGGAAGGGGGGACCCCGCCCAAAATAAAGGCAGTTAAGTCCTCAAGTGTTGACGCAATAACCTGACTACTAATAAAATCCCTGAACTCCGGAACTAGCAACTTAAAATTATGACGGTGATACCCCCACCGCGGGCACTCCACCAACATATGTTCGATAGTCTCAGATTCACCTCCGCCACATGCATGGCAGTGTTCAAGGAACCGCTCAGGCATGGCATGAATCCGGGCCAATCGGCGGGCAGTGGGAATTACTCGGGTGCGTAATTGTATCATGATGTGCAGCCCGGCCACAACCCCCGCGGGGACACCCACACCGTACTGTGGCAAGGGGTTTGATGCATAAGACGCCTGGACATATATACCCAAGGTTTTATTGCGTGCTATCGATGCCGGCGATTCGTAACGCGCCCACACCGATGCCTTTACTAGTTTAGCGGCATCGCGCGCGGCTAGTGACCTCCACTCAAGTGGAAGGTGCGCCCCCTCACCTAGCCCTACGTTCGCCCTAGCTAGTCGATCTAATAACCACCGCACAGTCCCCGACGTCCACGTGTTAGCTTAGGGCGCGCCCGACTTGGCTGAGCTACTAAATGGGTTATACATGTATTCAAGTCGGATGCTTTAAGGAACGCCCGAGCCCGTGCCGCAACGGCCGTAGCCTCTATGGGCGCAATACCCAATTCCCGCATCATCGGTGCAGTGGCAACCCCAGGGGATTTTTTACCCACCCCAATGAGGCACCGCAAGCACTGATTGAGTACAGTTTGTAATTTATTTGCGCCGCTAGTTCTATCCATGCCCCATACTTCACACCCGTAAGTTAAAACCGGCAGTATACAGGTTTTAAAGACAGACACACGCACATTAATAGGAATTATGTTCCGTCCACCGACAAATTCCGAATCGAGCGCCTCAATGGCGCGTTTACCCTTCTTAACCCGGTCGTTTACTATGTGTTGCTGACCTAAATCCGACTTAATTACCGTACCCAAATACCTATATTCATTTACAACTGGTACCCGTTCCCCTCCAAGCTGCCATTGGGCAGCTTGTTCGCGTAACGCGGTCTCGTCGGAATATCGGCCTAATGCCATCACCCCACACTTACGTACCCCAAACCCCATAAAATGGTCCTCCGCCCACTGCGAGAAGTGGGCGAATATGGCATGCAGGTTATCGAACGAGCCTGTGATACCAACAGCGTCGTCCGCGTATAACTGGCCAAGCACCCTTAGTGGTTGCCTTGCCGCTAATGTGTCGGTGCACCCTGGTACATCACACCCTAGATGTTCTACCCCATCGAATATATCGTTAATAAATATGTTAAACAGGATGGGGGAAGCGGGGCATCCCTGTCGGAGGCCACGCTCTATGGGTATGGGGTCTGATAGTAGTGTTCCCGGGGCCACCCATGTCTTGACCCGTACCATACTATCCATGTATAAAGTTTTAATGAAGGTAAGCATATGACCCGTAATTCCTATGGCTTGTAGTTTAAGGAATAAAAGCTCATGAGGTACTGTGTCATATATATGCCTTCCTAAAGTCAATAAAACCCGCGTACGTGCGTAGACCTGCCGCTTGGCGACGAGCCGCGATATCGAACAGGCTGGCAACTTGCATGGGGCCCTCCTCATTCCGCATAAAACCCGCTTGCCAACGGCGGATTATCCCTTTAGCTTGGCAGACGTCTTGCAAGCGTTGGGTAATGACGGTCATAAGGAGTTTCATAGCGGCACCCATAATCGAAATACCCCTATAATTGTCCATAACGGTCGCGTCGCCTGTCTTGGGCACCGATACTATGGCCGAGCTACGCCACTGCTGGGGGATATAGCTCTTAGTCCATATCCCGTTAATTAAGGCCAGCAATGCCTTGCCGAAATGGCTATTTGGGGCGTATATCGCCAATTTTAAAGCCTCCGCAGTAATCCCGTCCTGCCCTCGGCCTTATTATTCTTTAAACGCCTAAGAGCCTTGACTAGTTCCTCCCATGTTATATGTCCATTAATCCCGTTTAGTGCGGGGGCAATGGGTGGCGATGTACCGTGGCGGTGTTCCCACGCCGCACGGTATATCGCAACCCGTTGTTCTAGGGGGTGGGGGTCACGCAGCAGCTCCCGATAGTGCCGCGCCCAACACGCATTGATTTTGTCCGGCTCGGTATGAAGTACCCCCGATACCGGATCGCGTATTGGCTGGTCGCTCGCGCCCTCGAATGAACCCTGCCCCTTACGGAGAGAGCGCGCCCACTTCCAAAACTCCCGTCTCCCACCGCCCTTCTTAAAATCCTGAACCGCTTTTTGCACGGCCCGCTCACTCAGGCGGCGGCGGTTATTACGTACTAGTGTCCGGACCCTATGCCGCGCAGCAGCATAATGCGCCGACGCTAGAGCGGCATCCCGAGGGCCCCTAGTCCCCCGGCACGCCATAAAGGCCATGCGCCGACGATTAATCGCACCTAGGATAGACCGTTGCAGCGGCGGCCCTAAACCACGACGCCTGGGCTTGGTAACAGCCCCTACCCCACGCGCCGCCGACCATATTGCCTGGATAAAGTGGTCGGCGCAGGTGTCTAAGGATTCACTTCCTCCCGAGGGCCCGCCGTCTACAAGTGGGTCATCTAGAGGGGTGAGCACCGCGAACGGATTAGCGGTGACAAAATCATGGAACGGCTTCGGCCATTCAGAGGGAGAGTCACCGTGGGCCGGTTTGGGGATTGACCTTGCAGACATGCGTTCATGCAGGGGAGGTGGACAGGTATCCTCACGGATGGCGCCCATAGGGAAAGAAGACAGGACAGGGAAGTGATCGGAGGTGTCCCAAGAGTAGTTCACCCATGCCGAGGGCGAGAGAGGGGGGGGAGGGCCTATGGTGGGAGGCCATGCAATGAAGTGGTCGAGAACGCGGCAGCTGCCCCTCCGACAAGTACCGCGTTCGCGCGCCGATGCATCCCGCGGCCACATGGGCTTACCGCCGGGAAGGCACCGCCAACGCCCGAGTAGAGCCGTCAACTCCCTTTCATCCATGTTCCAATCCCCCCCCCCCCCCCCACCACAATCATATCCCTCGGGTAACTCATACGAAGCCGCGCCAACTCTTCGCGAAGGCGGTCCCGATACGGTTCCCCCTGAGAGCCGGTGGGCAAATAGGCCGAGATAAATATAGTGGCCGCGGAGTCACTGCAACCTCCCCCCACCCGGACACAAGTCCAACATGGGTGGGGCGCGCCGACTGCCCGCGCCCGGTACGGCGACCGGACTAACACACAGCACCCACGTTCCGATGCAACGCGGTCACCGAACGAATAGTAGTCAGAGCACCCATTAAAACGCACTCGCATATCGGTCGCCCTAACCGTGGTCTCCTGAACGAGCAGAACATCTACAAATCGCTCGAACAGCAACGCGCTAACATCCTCCACCTTAGAAGACAACCCATTTACATTAAGCGTCGCAACGCACAGGTGGGCGGGCATGGGAGGGAGGGGAAAGGGCAAGGGGTGGGGGGGGGAGGGGGAGGGCGAGCGGCGTGGCGATCCCAGTACGAGCGGTGTTCCCGCAAGTACCATCCCCACCGGCCTGCAAAACGTTGTAAACGCTCGCGGATATGCGCACCCTGCCCTTGGGTATAATACACATCAAAGCGCACTAACCCATCCCTCTGCAACACACGATCGATCTTCGGAATGGCCGAGGGCCGGCCATTAAACGCCCGATCGACGCGGCTCCAAAAGGCAGGTAGTGGCGACGGGTCCCACCAACAACACACACGACGCAAGGACGCCCCAACATCCCCGGCCAGGTGCCCAACCGTCCAAGGGCGAACCCCCGTCACTGTAACGGCTGCACCCGGTGGCGCGCGGTTGCCCATATCGGGGCCAACCCTACCGGAGCTACGGTTATGTTATACCAGGCGGGAAAACTCGGTAGTGCGGTAGGGTCCTGGCAAACATTCCCTAGCGCGAGGTAAAAGGCTTGCGGATCCCCGAGTCGCCGGCCAGGACAGGGCCGACAGCACAGGGGCGGATACCGCTCGGTTAAGGACTAGTTTTTACGCGATGGGGCGCTAGGGCCTGCCGGTTTGACCGCGGGCGGGCGGGCGGGCGGGCGGGCGGGGGCAACCTTGCCTGCGGAGCGGAGCCGGGTTGCACCAATAATCCTGTCCCGACCTCGTGGCGTCTTGTCCTGGCCTTTCCTGTCCCGGCGTGTCCTGGTCGACCTGACCTGCCGGCGGGGGGGGGGGGGGGGGGGGGGGGGGGGGGCTCGACGCAAGCAATTAATTAGTCGGTTAGTCCCCATACCGCGCGACCGCTTGCTGGATCCTCGCCGACACACGCAACCGCGACCACCGGTAAAACCCGCGAAGCTGCGCGGCTAGTCCCGAAGGAGGGCTGTTGGAGTGCTGATGACCGGCTGGCTGGCTGAGTGGCTGGCGCTGGGGGGTTGGCGACTGAAGCATGTGTTAGCGCGTCCCGTTGGGTCCGAATGTGAAATCTCACTATTGTGCGGGTCTGCGCCGCACTGAAGGGGGGCTCTTTAAGCCATTGACACCCGCGCAATAGCCCCCCATGCGCCCCTCTAGCAGTTCAAAATACACCGCAAGATTGATGTGATGGGACGGTACTAGCGTTTCAGAAATATAAAATTTCCGGGATGCTGGTGATATTCAAGCGAAAGTTCATCACTTCTTTAAATTTATTGCAATGCCGGAGGCGTGTCAAGATATACCCGTCCGGGCAGCAGCTAGCCTCTATGTGGGGTTATTAATTAATCCCCCATAGCAGTGAACCGGGCGGCCGACGGGCAGTACAAGGATTAATTGTGATGATCAAGTCTTATACTGCCGAGTGCCGCCAATCCCTACTCCCTAGTAGTTAGACTACCAGTAGGCAGCGGGTGCTCGAGGCGCGCGAAGGGATATGCCGACATGTGTATCGGCACATCACCAAAATCAGGCACAACTTGTATTGTGTTTCCCCGCCGCCCACTCGCTCGCTCACTGGGCAGTCGGCACTCGCCCACTCTGCCAGCACTCTGCTACTATAACGGTCCGTCGAGGCGCAGAGGCGTCGACTGCCCTTCCGTGCCCCCCCCCTCCCGTCAACGCCGTAGGCGCCCCCCGCATACACCACCCCCAAATACCCACTTTTTCTAGGTAGGCCACATGTTATCCGCAATAGCGAAACATGCTGCTATCCGAAAATATTGCCGACGCCACCCATGAACGGCTCAACCGAGGAGGTGATGATAAGTGGAAGTGCTCGGAGCATCTTACAGTGGGAGCAACGAGCCGGGCTCGAGCTGCGGGGACTCTGGACAGGAAGAGAGTGAAAGCAGAGAGCCCGGCGGGCCGGGAGACAGGCACGCGCGCGCAAAGGCGCGCGGGACATGTGCCCGGCCGGTGCTATGGTATCGGCCGGTGCTAGGGTATCGGGCAGATTCCAACAGCCCCCCTCAATTGTACACGGGGGTCATCTCCGCTTGATCGTTGTGTGCAATTGGAACAATGATCGGAATATGGCGCAAATACAGTACCGAATAGCAGCAGTAATTACATGTAATAGCGACTACCTTTTTTTATGGTGATTTTCTGATATCGCCTTCTGCTGCTAGCTCATGTAAATAATTAATAGCGACTACCTGCTGCTAGCTCATGTAAATATATAATTAATAGCGACTACCCTATACATTCTTGACAGCTTCCGGGTGACGCGCTTCCGCGTGCACCGCACTCCATGTTGTACTATGGAGCTGTTGAGCCGGAGCTGGATGATGATGTAGCCGCGGGGGCGTCATCCTCGTGCCCTGGGGGATGCCGGGCAGTGCGCTGCGCAAGATGCTTATGGCAGCCTCTCCGCGAGCGGTGGGGCTGCTGAGCACGAGCTGCTGGTAGCCAGCGCAGGCGGGGGAGCACCTGGCGGGTTGCTCGTAGCTGAGCTGCCGGCGCCCAGTAGTAGCGCTGCCTCGTCGACGCTAGCCCCATTGCGCGCGCACGACTCCATGCCGAAGGTCAGATAGCCAACGCAATCAGGGGGGAGCCCATGCTGCTCATACACATGCTGCTCGCAGCTGAGTTGCCCGTAGGCAGGCTGCTGATCCGGATGATGCACTCGCCCTCCTCGCGGTCGCCACTGCGCTCGCCGATGATGCAGCGGCAGTAGCAGCCGTCGGGCGCGGCGCGGAAGTTGGTGGTCTCGTACGCCCGGCCGCGCATCCCGGCCCGGCTGCCCTTGTCGCCGTCGCCGTCGGTGCATCGGGTTGGCCGCCATGAAGATCTGCGCAGTATAGGCGCAAGGGTCGTCGCAGCGGCCGCCCATCGGATCCACGAGGACGGTGCTGTAGATGCGCGTTCTGCCGCCGAGAAGTCGTTCTGTGGCGATCTGTTGCCGTTGTATGAAGCATGAAGCACTGCACGAAACACTATGTACTGCACGACGAAGTGGATGCCCGCTACGCGGCACTGCGTCGGCGGCAAGAGCACCATGTTGTTGCTTCCGGTAAGTGGGACCGGTATGCGGGATGAGATAGGCGGGACCTGGGTAGGTAGGCGCCTGGGCGGTTTGCGTGTTGTTCTCGCTGTGACGATCTTGGCGGACGGCTTCTAAGCGACGCGTTCCGCGCTGAAACGCTCCAGCGGCTCATAGCAGCTTCGCGACGGTCGCCCGGCGGTCCTTCCACTGAACAAAAGCCACCAGCGGGCTCGCCGGTCGTTTCACAGTCTGCCTCGGGTGATACTGCTTGTGGAACCACGACGTGTGTCGGCTTGTGGCTCGACGCAAGGTGCGGTTTCGAATTCTGTTTTTGAGGTTTGCTTTGAATCTAAAAGCTTAGTACAACACTATTGGTTCGACAAAATCCCGGGGACTTGTCTGTTGAGCGCACCCCCGGATGGAGGCTGGCTCTCTCAGGCCGGTAGGCGGAACCCCGATACGGTATGTTGAGCGCACCCCCGGAGGCTGGCTCTCTCGGGCCGGTAGGCGGAACCCCGATACGGTGTCGGTAGGGTTGTGCACTGGCCCCGGAGGCTCAGCGTGCATCCCCTCGCCCCTAGTAGGCTTGCTTTCGCATAACCTAAACGGCTCAACCGCGGAGGTGATGGTGAGTGGAAGTGCTCGGAGCATCTTACAGTGGGAGCAGCGAGCCGGGCTCGAGCTGCGGGGACTGTGGACAGGAAGAGAGTGAAAGCAGACGGCCCGGCGGGCCGGGAGAGAGGCAAGCGCGCAAAGGCGCGCGGGACATGTGCCCGGCCGGTGCTAGGGTATCGTGCAGATTCCAACAGCCCCCCTCAATTGTACACGGGGGTCATCTCCGCTTGACCGCTGTGTGCAATTGGAACAGTGATCGGAATATGGCGCTAATACAGTTTTGAATAGCAGCAGTAATTAATAGCGACTACCCTATACATTCTTGATAGCTTCCGGGCGGGTGACGCGCTTCCGCGTGCACCGCACTCCATGTTGTACTGTCGCCCCGCTGTGGAGCTGTTGAGCCGGAGCTGGCTGGTGATGTAGCCGCGGGGGCGTCATCCTCGTGCCCTGGGGGATGCCGGGCAGTGCGCTGCGCAAGATGCTTATGGCAGCCTCTCCGCGAGCGGTGGTGCTGCTGAGCACGAGCTGCTGGTAGCCAACGCATGCGGGGGAGCACAGGGCGGGCTGCTCGTAGCTGAGCTGCCGGCGCCCAGTAGTAGCGCTGCCTCGTCGACGCTAGCCCCATCGCGCGCGCACGACTCCCTGCCGAAGGTCAGATAGCCAACGCAATCAGGGGGGAGCCCATGCTGCTCATACACATGCTGCTCGCAGCAAGGCTGCCCGTAGGCAGGCTGCTGATCCGGATGATGCACTCGCCCTCCTCGCGGTCGCCACTGCGCTCGCCGATGATGCAGCGGCAGTAGCAGCCGTCGGGCGCGGCGCGGAAGTTGGTGGTCTCGTACGCCCGGCCGCGCATCCCGGCCCGGCTGCCCTTGTCGCCGTCGCCGTCGGTGCATCGGGTTGGCCGCCATGAAGATCTGCGCAGTATAGGCGCAAGGGTCGTCGCAGCGGCCGCCCATAGGATCCACGAGGACGGTGCTGTAGATGCGCGTTCTGCCGCCGAGAAGTCGTTCTGTGGCGATCTGTTGCCGCTGTATGAAGCACGAAGCACTGCACGAAACACTATGTACTGCACGACGAAGTGGATGCCCGCTACGCGGCACTGCGTCGGCGGCAAGAGCATCATGTTGTTGCTTCCGGTAAGTGGGACCGGTATGCGGGATGAGGTAGGCGGGACCTGGGTAGGTAGGCGCCTGGGCGGTTTGCGTGTTGTTCTCGCTGTGACGATCTTGGCGGACGGCTTCTAAGCGACGCGTTCCGCGCTGAAACGCTCCAGCGGCTCATAGCAGCTTCGCGACGGTCGCCCGGCGGTCCTTCCACTGAACAAAAGCCACCAGCGGGCTCGCCGGTCGTTTCACAGTCTGCCTCGGGTGATACTGCTTGTGGAACCACGACATGCGACGGCCTGGGTGGACGCGAGGTGTGTGGGTGTGTGGGTGTGTGTGTTAGAATCTGCTATCTAAGGTTTGAATATAGTTATAGCTAAGTAAAGTTGTGGTTCGACAGAATCCCGGGGACTTGTCTGCCGAGCGCAGCCCCGGAGGCTGGCTCTCTCGGGCCGGTAGGCGGAACCCCGATACGGTATGTTGAGCGCAGCCCCGGAGGCTGGCTCTCTCGGGCCGGTAGGCGGAACCCCGATACGGTGTCGGGTAGGTTGTGCACTGGCCCCGGAGGCTCAGCGTGTCTCCCTCGCCCTCTGTGGGCTAGCTAGTTTTCGGCGCCCTTGTGGCAGCCGCCTCGGCCGTTTTTCGAACGACTCCGGACGTGCCGAACGCACGGACTTCTCCCTGTACCCCGCTCGCGCCCACGTGACGTGTGAGGGCCAATAACCTAAACGGCTCAACCGCGGAGGTGATGGTGAGTGGAAGTGCTCGGAGCATCTTACAGTGGGAGCAGCGAGCCGGGCTCGAGCTGCGGGGACTGTGGACAGAAAGAGAATGAAAGCAGAGCGCCCGGCGGGCCGGGAGACAGGCACGCGCGCGCAAAGGCGCGCGGGACATGTGCCCGGCCGGTGCTAGGGTATCGGGCAGATTCTAACAACCCCGGCACTGACAAAACCCAAACCTGCCTGGCCAACTGCCTGCCCACCCACCTACACTGCTTCAATCATGATCTAAACTTGTTTATGGGGTTTCCCTTCTTGACCTAACCGCTTTTTAGCTACAAGTGCTGCTCAGTGGTACATGAACTAGGCATCTGTTCGTTGTTGTGCCCTTTTTGCGTGCAGCACGAGTAGACATAAAAGCAGCCATAACAGCTAAGCCTGCCATCTTCCAGTTTTCGCTGCGTTCCACACAGCGATGTAAAAAACTGTCTCGTAATCAGTTGCGAGCAAGGTCACCCAGGTTGTTCAAGACCACACCCGGCTCACCTCCCGAGTGTGACATTCTCGTCCGTACGTCCGTGCGTTACCATGCCAGATGGAGAAGAACCCGTCGTTGAGCCGGCGCTGGAGTCGCTGAACGCAGACGTGAAGGCCCAGTCTACATTACCGCGAGAGCTGGCTACAGCTATGGCCCAATTGACGGCTCGTGAGCGCGTTGTTGATGGAGAAGGGGCACATGGTTCCGGTTCCGGGCAGCGCATCGCGGGACAGCCGACATGCAGCGGGGAGCCGCAGAGCGCCCCGACTTGCTAGAGCCAGCCCAGAGTGGCTGTGTCGGAGCAAAATCCGTGAGTGCCGATGATTACTACCTCGCGGTGCTAGAGCTACTGCAGAGAGCAAAGTCTGGTTACGAGGCCGTTCGACCGGTCAGCCGAGTGCCTGGACTCTTCCCCCTGCGCACCGACCTAACGAACGAGTACCTCAAGCAGGATGACCGGCATCTGCCGGCCCAGGAGGAGTATCTATGGATGTCGTGTTTCGCGGCCCACATGGCCGCGAATTTCGTGGCCCTCGACGAGTTGCTGCCTTATACGTCCCCGCCGCTAATCAGGACTTCACCCCCTACCTCGCGAGAGCTCGGAACCACGCCGAGGCCATCGACAAGGCGTTTCGTTTTCGTTTGGCCTTCCTGCGGAGGCTAAATGACATCAAGCGTGTGCACGGTGACCAAGGTGTTCTGGACGTGCTGCGAGCCCAGCACTTTCAGCCTGCGTCGGAGCATCTGGGTTCCGCGATTTTTGGGGACCTCATGAGGGACTACAAGCGCCGAGTCTTCGAGGCGATTGTGGCCAGCAACGCGAAAGCGACCGCTACTGCTCGAGTGGCGGCAGCAGCTGCATGTCGCGGGCGTGGACGAGGACGTGGCGGTGGACGCGAGCGTGGCCGCGAAGGTGAGCACGAATGACGGTGTGGGGCGCCTTTCGGCGTAGTTGCTGGAGCTTTGCGAGGCCACCTTTCGGTGACCGCCGCAAGACGCACCCTTGCAGCTCAACGGCGAGATGAGCGCCCTTTGTCAGGACCTCACCCCCCACCTTACAGACTTCATTTAGATTTTCCTCGATGCGGCGCTTCTTACATCTACAGCTGAGTGCGGCTCAACCATCCGCACACCTGCACATGGGGGCTCAGCCAACCGCTTTTCTTACCACCCCATCTCCGCGTCCGTCGGCTGTTACACTACGTGTTACAACTGGTTCGCAACGACCAAGCTTCGCGCGTGTACGTTACGCGCGTGAGAGGCGCTAAGAGCGGCGCGAAGGGCGCGCGGGGCGGCCCTCCTACCTGAACCTAGCCCCGCAAACCCGTACTCATGCTACTGCAAACCCGTCCAGCAGCTACCGGCCAACCGCCGGGAACCTAACCTCTGCTGCCGAGTACTTTGCGAACAGTAGTCGTACCTATGGAACTCTGTCGGAAAAACGATGTACTTACGTGATTGACGAGCCCGAAGCTGTCGCCCCGGGGCTGCTTCATTGCGATCCCGGCTGCAGGACGCTTTCGGCTCACACGAGCGGGGTCAACGAACGCTCGACATGCTCTCCAGCTCCCTCAGCGCTCAGACACTCAAGAGCTACGCCGGCAGACTGTCTCAGTTCGCGGAGTTCTGCCACGACTCCGAAAACATCAGCCCGCTGGAGGCGAGTACTGCTACTATCGTTCGGTATGTTGCCTGGATCGGTGAGCGAGGGCACATCTCAGCTAAGTCGCTGCAACCTTGCATGCCTGCAATCAACACGTTCTTCGAGCTGCATAACCTCGACCCAATCGCCAAGGACAGCCTACACCTGACTTCAGCAAGACGTGGGCTGATGCTGCGTCAGCGCCGGCTGGACGCCGCCCCTTTGCGTGTCCCTCTGCTTGCTGATGTAGCTTATCGGTTCGTCACAAAGGCCGAGCTGATTGTGTCTGCTCCCCACGCAGAGTACCAACACGACTTCCGGGTTTTAGGGTTTCTTTGCCAGGGAACTTACTGGCGTCTCCGGTCGAGTGCGAGATGTGCATGTCGACGACCACAACATCACTCTGCAGGTGTACCGCGAGAAGGGTCGCGCTGGCCGACGGGGACCCGACAACATGTGCGTACTTCTCCTTTCGGTGTCAGAGCACCCCAAGTGGCATGTCTCCTGCACTACTTCATCGACAACGTACAATATGTTACCCTGGTTACTGTTGGCTTGGCTGCATCAAACTTCTGGGCTGTCACTCCGACCGAGCAGTCAAAACCTTGGACTGCTGCTACAATGTCAGAATGGCTGTCTACAGCCGTCCGTCTAGTCAATGCTGCCCCTCCCGCTGGCACTACCTGGACCTCACACAGTCTTCGCAAGGGCGCAGCCTCTGCAACGAACGCCATCGGAGTGCCATTGTCCCACATTCGCTACCAAGGCGTTTGGGCCACTAACTCTGACGTCGTTCTGGACTACATCGACCCCAACGTTCTTCCTTCACTTGGCGCATGGTTCTTCTTTGGACACATCGCCCCCCCTCCGCCACTTCCAAGTCCAACAGGACTCCGCAGCGGTGGCCTTTCCAGTGCCTCCTCCATGACTTGGCGCTACCTCTTCTCCGTCAATCCACCGCTCTCTCCGTTCGCTCATGACTGGCAAAACCAGACTCAGACTTGAAATGATCTAAACTTGTTTATGGGGTTTCCCTCCTTGACCTAACCGCTTTTTAGCTACAAGTGCTGCTCAGTGGTACAAGAACTAGGCATTTGTTGTTGCGCCCTTTTTGGGTGCAGCACGAGTAGACATAAAAGCAGCCATAACAGCTGAGCCTGCCATCTTCCAGTTTTCGCTGCGTTCCACGCAGCGCCCCCCCCTGACTCCGTTTTCCCTCCACGCTTTCGCTAAACCATCCTGCCAATTTCGGCTCTTGACAATGTAAACAGCCTGCGCGACATTTTTGGCAGAACCAGACTCAGAAATGAAATTGTAATGACCCACGTGCGTGCCTGGAGGTGGATTTGTTATTGCCCTTTTTGTAATTCACACCAGTACCAGCAGGGAGCGTTCGCATTGCCAGCGCTTTGAAGTAGTCGCTACCAGAGTTTTTTTTCCATTAGGCATGGAAGATTTCATCCGGTGTCTTTGGCGGTGGCGATTTTGCTCGGGAAAAAGGGGGGGGGGGGGGGGGGGGGGGGGGGGGGAATCTTCCTTTTCCGGAAAAAAAACTTGTAGTCTAATAGTACTTTGAACAGTACTCGTCGATGCCCCCGGTGTCGTAGGCGACTGCGCCGGCGCAACTGACTCGCCACCGGCACAGTAGCGGCTGATGGGGAGACAAACTGCCGCAATGCATCCTCTAAGCTCTGCTTATGGGGTTTCAAGAACTGGTCAACTGTCCTAGTGCGACCCGTACAATCTGTTTCGGGTTTCAACCGGGTTTTACCAGTACCCTCCGGGCTGCCTTATTATCGCCCGCGGGCCTTGCGCCGGGCCTGGCCGGGGAGCTACTTCGGACAGCCACCATCATCTCATCTGCCCATTCATTGCCTTCCATATACCCTCCACCCTGTCCCACTACCACCAGCACCCGCCGCCCACACCAAGCAGCACCACTATGTACCTCCTGGCGTCACTGGCGGCGTGCGTCAGCATTTCCGTTGACGGCAGGACCGCAGTGCGGAACGTATGGATGAAGCTAGGTGCTGAGGAGTGGGGCAACAAGAACTCTACGGACCAGCTGAATGAGGCAATCGAGGCCCACGCCCCCGACTACCACCCTCTGCCTGCTGACACCGATATCAAGATTGTGTGCCTGGCCGGCACCGTCCCGACACGATAGTGGGCTTTCGCGAGACTGCACAACGTTCATGCTAGAGGCAGTCACAGACACCCTAGCGTTGCTTGAGATGACAACGGTTACGATTAAGGTCGATTGCCAGCGCCCCGCTAGGTCTCGGCAAGCACCGCACAACCCGTTCCCGACGATGATGATGGCCGGCGCCGCGCCGAGCCCTGAGGAGTCATCACCGCCTCCCTATTCACAAAGTGCCTAGCGGCGCCCCGCTGTCTACCAAAAACCAGCAATGCAACTCCCTGATAGACTGGCGAGAGTTAGAGGGCGTCGGTTGGTCGGCGGACATGGCTAAATCGGTCGGCTTTGACTTTGTCTTCGCCCTCCATTGCGCCTTGTTCCCTGTCAGCTCTCGTTCCAAGAGTGACGTTGTATCTGAGGTATGGGAGCAGCTCTATCTGCAAAGGGCCAGCCCCGCCGGGCGGACAGATTTTCGCGCAGTTGTTTGGGAAGAAGAAACTCGGACTTACAAGGCAGATCGGCCGAACGTTCCGAAGCTCGTTGGAGTACCTCAGTAAAGCGCTGTCCGAACGGTAATTGGGTCTAGAAGGGCAAGTGGCCGAGCATCATCGCGTTGCTAAAAGCCCTTGAGCTCTCGCTATTTCGGTATGATGAGCGGCTCGGCAAGCGGCGCGACTATGACTTTAAGTCAAAACTGATGGAGGAGCCGGTACGGTCGGCCGGGACGGCGTCGCATGTGGAGACCATCGAGGCGCTGAAAGCGCTGGCCACCAATCGCGATTTCTCAATTGACATGCGCTCGCTTAGCCACCGGCTGCTGGACACCGTACCCCCGTCTATATATGCTGTCTCATACAGTCGGGCGAGTCTAGGGTTGACAATGTAAACAACATTGTCATTTATTACATTCACCTATGTGCCATATTCATCTATGTACCGTGGTCTTCTATGCATCCTCCTGCATCTATATCAACGGCCTATTTGCTGCCCCAGCCTTCTCTACAATACTGCACAAAGTACTTTCACAGTCCCCCCTTTTTCACTTGGAGGTGGGGGTGCCCAATACCCTTAGAAGTTCATCTATTATAGCATGTTTTTAGTTGCCCGTGCTGTTCCTGCATGCTTACAAGGCACAAACATGATGTTTCCTTGTTATTTGTTTCATGGCAGTACTTTAGCAGTACTGCAGAGAAAGAAAGTATTTTCAAAGGACCCCCCCCCCCCCCCCCCCCCCCCCCCCCCCCAAAAAAAAAGGGGGGGGGGGCACGAAAGACAACGGATAAAATCTTCCAGGCCTTACTAGCAGCGAGTAGCAAGTACCAGTACCCGGTAGGTACCAGTACCCCCCAGCGGGATGCGGGCCGCTTTTAGGCGGCTTGATGTGTTGATTTTCTGCTACTTTTAGCAGTAGGTGGATTTGTTACTGCCCTTTTTGTAATTCACACCAGTACCTCCCAACCGTGAGATCGTAATCGGACGGCTGTGTAATTAAGGACCGTGGGTGGGCGGGCGGGCGGGCGGGTGGATTATAGTACTTAGCAGTCCATTCCAGTAGATAAGCGCTTTAGTCATGCACCTATAGGCCCAATCCGCTGCACTATACGGGTACTCGTACGGCAATAAAGCTCACCGCCGAAAAATCGACGCTTCGCTGGATCAGGTTTATACTCTTAATAGGGCGCGAAGACGCTTGTGCCACTCCCTGCAAGCCCACACAGGCTAGATGCGGCGTGGCGGTGGCTACGTGAATGAAAGTGCCAGCTCCCAGAGGAAATGCTAGCCTCAAATCAAAGGTGCAACCCTGGAATGATAATGACCGTAGGACCATAGCGATACAGGCGTCAAATGACAGGTACACCCCCCGGGCCCCGCTGCAACATGCACACAGTTGGCCACGGACAGCTGGATGCGGCGGCTGGCGTAGTAGTCCCAGAGGAGAGAACAGGCGCAAGAGAGGCCACCCGCCGCCACCCCGAAAGCGCGCTCCCATGACTAAACAGCGCGATGGCTCCTACAAGTTGAAGTTTGTTTCGATTTCATTCCTGCCAGTCGTCCTACTTCACAGGTTAAATGGTTTGCGGCTCGGCTGCATGAACCCGCATAGGGCCGGCCGTAGCCCGTAGCGTGCAGCCCTCTGAAGGCCTGTCCATGGCTCATGTAGCCAGGGCGGGAATCTGCGCGAATTGGAGGTGCGGAGACGGGGGAGAGATGAGGACTCCGAGGTATGGTATGGGCAGCACGCATTGCAATGCGCGGGGCCCCTGAGCACCGCTGTGTGCCATGCATGCCTCAGAGGCCACCCCATGCCACTCCACCCCAGTCAAGCACATTGAGGTGTTACACAGACATCCCTCAGACACTGGGCATCACGACTTCCGTTGTGAATTGCACATTGTAAACTGTACAGATGGCCGTAAATTGTCATCGACGGTCGCATATTTACATCGCATATTGTGTATTGAAGTATACAGTAACAATCGATGTGACATCCGTTTCAAAAGCACAACGCTTGCCACACGGCAGCGGAACGTTGTATATGTATGTACTCGCCGTAACACCAGGTACACACCGCACACGCACTCGTGGCGCAAAGAGACATTGATTGTAACTGTCACACCAACCCTCCCCCCCCCCCCCCCCCCCCCCCCGCCCGGCGAGACATCAACACTCGGTTTCAGTGGGGATCGGACCGGTGACCAGCAGCCCCCTGAATCGAGAAGGCAAGCTCCGAAACCAGTGTAACAATCGAGGCGACATCCGCCTCGAAAGCACAACGCTTCCCACACGGCCGCCTGACATCGCATGTATATTTTCGGCGTAATCTCAGTTATACACACTGTGCACGTCCTCATAGCGCACTGTACAAGCAAATGGTCTGCTGATAAATAACGTTCTTGCACCCCTTCGCGAAGAGGGAAAATCTATTGAAACGGCGATTTAAGTCAAGAGTACAGCACGCATACTCCCACGCGAAGGTTCTTATTTTTGCGCCCAGGGGACCGTATTCACTTTCTACGGTATACAGACACCGTAATTGCCCCAATATCTTCGGTGTGTACTAACGGACCGTGCTCATTTGCAGCGCATTCCTTACTGCAGTAAGATGACAGGATGGGCGCAGAGCATGGCCGTCGCTCTCCTCTGAGGCGCGCCCCCCCGGGGACCAGGCGTCGTGGCTCAAACGAGGAGGCGTGTCTATGCTGAATGAGGGTTACGGGGGAGGAACCCCGGGCTGCGATCGACACCTGTCCATCCCGCCCCGTGACACTTCACAGGCCACCCCGCCATCAGTACACCCTGTCGTTCAGTCACAGCCACTGTCTCATGCTCTGAGCAATGAAAGACATAGCGCCCACTGACACCATTTCCTGGGGCGAACTCATCCGAATGCGCCGATGCGGCGTGTTGTCTTGTGAGGGGAGGAAGGGGAGAGGGGGGGGGGGGGGGGGGCGCCCATGGTTACACATCGCTGGCGATCACATGGGGGGCGCCTCCCGCTTACCCGCACGCCGCCTAGGCCGCGTTTTTGCAGAGGATGTCCCGCGCATGCACCACGATGTAGCGCCCCTTGGCGGCGGTGGGGATCACATCACCCGCGTACTTGAAGTAGATGACCTTGTCGCCCGGCGCGACGGGCATCTTGTCCTCGCTGTCGGGCTTGCCGGGGCCGACGCGCACCACCTCGCCGCACATCGGGCGCTCCTTGCCGGCCTCCGGGATCAGCATGCCGCCGGCGGTGACCGTGCGCTGCTCCTCCACCTGGCGCCCGGCCGCGGCCAGCCCGGCCGTTAGCGGCTGGGTGTCGTGCACTTGGATTGGCATGGGGAGAGGGGGGGGGGGGGGGGGTGTCCATCCTTTGCTTGAGCCTACCTTGATGAGCACGCGGTCAAACATGGGCTTAAGCTCCGGCACGTCGTCCGCCTCGGCGCCCGAGCTGGGCATGATGCCGATGCAGTCCTCCTCCCGCAGGATGACGTAGTCGCTGCCGTCCGCCAGCTTCACGTCGGTGCAGCCGATGCCAAACTTGCTGTACAGCACCGTCTCACCCACCGCGAGCTGCTGGCACTTGTCGCCCAAGCTGACGACGTCGCCTGGGCACGGGGAGCAGTCCAAGGCAAGTCAGCCTGGCCGTTTCGTCGCCGGAAGCTGAACGACTCGTCGATGCCCCCCCCCCCCCCCCCCCCCCCCCCCCTTCCCACGCCCAAGCAATGGCGCTTGTCAAGCGTACCCCCCCTCTCTGTTTACTTTCCACTCACTCCATACGTCCCAAAATCGCCGAATCCCTCCCTCTCCGAAAGTCCGATACGGGTAAATGGGTCCCCGAGGATCGAGACATGACATACGAAACCCGGGTCCGATCTCCCAAGCAGTGTGCGTCCCAAAGCCCCCGTCTCCCCTGCCCCGCTACACGCTCACTCGAAAAGCCCTGCCGCCCACAGATAGCGGCCCTTCGGCAGCGGAGTCGGGCTCCGAGGAGTGTTCGTAAGGGCGAAACGGGGCGCAGGGCCGCCGCACCGCTGGTGGGCTTGCGCTGCGCCTTCTCCGGCAGAAGCACGCCGCCCTTGGTCTCCTTCTCGGCCTCCGCCACCTTCACCACGATGTTCTCCCCCTTGGCCTTCATCCCCGTGTACTGGTCGGGCAGCGTGATGGCGGCGCGCACCAGCGAGGCGCCGCGGCGCTGCGAGCGCGCGCGCAGGCGCTGCGGGCCCGCCGGCAGCCTCGCGGGCGCCGCGCTGGCGCCGCTCAAGCTCCTCGCAAGTAGGGCAGCCATCCTCGTTTAGAATAAGCGCACCCCGTTGGTCGGGCGAGGGGAAGAGGAGGGGAGGGATTGCTGTGTCCGGAAACTTCCGTCGGCGTACGTGAAGTTGTGTGCGATCGATATCACGAGTGGACAAAGCGCTTCGAAAGGTTACTTCACCAATGCGCGTATTAATCACTCGCGTCGTCCGTTACAGCGGGAGGGAGTAAGCAGATGGCTGGCGCGGGAGAGCGATGGTGGCTGCGCAGCATGATGCTAGCTTTGGGTGGCGGCGGCGTGAAGCCCTGCGCGCTGATGATGAGAGACTAGGGTAACTAGGGTACCGCACGAGGACACCATGTAGGGTATCAGCAGAGGGAGCGCCCTTTGGTGTCAGGGTGAGGTCGGGCGATCATTCCAGAAGCATCTAGCCTATCCTTGTAGAACCAAAAAAATCCATTATTATAAAAAATTACACATATATGTACATATATATATATGACATTTAATTAAATGATACGCATAGCGTAGCGAGTGATAGGATGTACAGGTATAATGGTGTACATGGTATGCAGGTACGTAATCCTTACTCCACCTAATTCTTATGTCATAGCGGAGAGAGACGCTGCAAGGGTTTCACTGTTGCCGCCAGTCCTGTTCCGGGGGCGGGAAAAACGCATGACACGATCTGACATGCCACGATCTACGGGTAGGTTGCCCTGCGGATGACCTTGCGCAGAACGAGGCCCATACTTTTTGGTTACAGGGAGAGCGTCAAGAGAATGCACGCCAATCCCCGATGGCATACCTGTACCCTGTTGCATTCGATTGCGGTTACTCGTACCTACGCTTTTTCCCGGTCATCATGCGATGAAACCGCTACAATACGTACCGTGTAGGTTTTGGAGATGATGTAGTCGCTACCTGTAGCGACCATATCGGCCGTGGCCTGTCGCGCCATCGTCGGCGCGGGTGCTGACGTCGCCGTCCCCGGCGGGTCTGAACCCCCCTCCCCGCCCCCCCCCCCCCCCCCCCCCCCCCTCCTCCTCGCTCGCACCTGCCCCAGGGTTTGGCTTGCACGGTCGCCTTCAACGAGTTCTCTGCACAAGTCGTTTGTGCTGTCGGGCGCGTGGCGAGACGACTTAGGCAGAGCAAAATTTTTTCAAACCCGCCTGCCCGACGACACATCTCACTTGCCCGAAGATCAGTGATGGGCCGCCTCTTGACTGCTCTACTCCTGGCCGCGCTGTGTATTTCACAGCTGATGTGCCACCCAAGCGCAGCGAGCGTTTGTCGTCGCGTGTTGGCTGTCGAGGCGACGGCTGAACCTCAAACTGCTGCCGTTCGAACTGCTGCTGACGCTGTCGACTCCTATTCGGAGACTGGGAGAGGGTCCGGCGAACATTCGGCTGTTACTGGCGAAGATACCGGGGACACTAATGCGGAGGGCGCTCAACAGGGAGCACCGGTCCAAGGCACCGCTGCCGCTGGGGAAGCACCGGAGACGAGTGGCGTTACCGGCGCCGATGAACATGCCGAGGCGACTATCGACGGCGATGTTATGAAGATTATATCTTCGGATGGCAAATTCGATTGAAGTCGACAGAGAAGGCTCTCATGGTAACCGAAGATTGTACACGTGCAAAGCTCGCTTACCCCTATTGATGTTTCAGACAACAAGGGGTAGAGCTTGCAGTTTGGGGGGCACTCATAAACTGTGGGTGGCGAATGGAATTTCTGCGCCCATACTTCTGTGCAAATCTATGTAACTGGGAACTGCTGATCTCTGGGCTCTGCGATGGCAGTGCAAGAACCGCAATGTGTCTTCAACCTGTATTTTGGGTAGCTTTGCTCTGCAAGTATGATGACGGGGGAAAAAACCTCGAGGCAAACAATTCGTGCGGGGTGCGGCAGTGGATTCGTCACAGTCCAGTGATGCGCCCAGTCAGCATGCAGGCGGCGGCACGCTTATAAGGACCCTTATTCTTATCCTCACATTAGGCTTGCTAGCACGAGCATATACAAATATTCGCGGTAGTTCCACTACTGTCTGGATTTGACTTCTGGTAGGCAGGGCAGGATTTTATTCGCGGTGTTCCTACTAGCGCGCCGGCACCTGTTCATTGCTGTTGCCCCCGGGTGATGAGCGGGTGCGCCACCGTTGCCTGCATGCGGGGCCCCCGCCTCCATGATCTTGTGAGGCGTTACAGGCGGGGAACTGGCTTAAATATAGCACCTACATAGATGGCCGGCACTCCCACGTCATGCGTTGTTGTCATCGGCCTGCCAAACGCCAAAAGCAGAGGAGTGCTGAAGCACGATTGTAACCAGGACATTGATAAATGAGCGAATATTATATAGGTTACTTTAAACAATTTCCCACTAAACGGTAAAGAAGATGTCGAGGACACCGCTGCTAATTCTTTTCCGGTGCGGCCCTCTTGCGGGGCTACTGCGCTCCCGGCTCCTGCCCATGTGAAGCCTGCTCCGCGGGCTCCAGCCGGGCGAGCACCAGCATGGCCTGCCGGCGCAGGCCATCTGAGAGGACGCCTTCCCCGCCGCCGTCAAACGGGCCCAAGGACTGCCGGATGCTCCGCGCCGCGCCCGCCGCCCGCAGCGCGCCCAGCGCCCCCTCCTCCGCGGCCAGGTTGGTCAGCGCCACGAGCGCCAGCCGCTGCAGCTCTGCGCGCATCCCGCGGGCACGCCCATCCACGGGCTGCGGCGTGTCGGCTCGCGCCGCCTCGGAGCCGTCGGGTGCAGGGATTTGGCGGTCCTCCCGGCTGCGCTTCAGTGGGGGGCGCGCTCCCACCCCGCCAACAGCTATCTCGAGTATCCTTGTGATCCACGAGGGGGGGACATGTTGAACAGGTGTCAGACAGGTAAATGGCGGCATGGCGGCATGGGCGTCAGTGCCATGCACACGATGGAGCCGAGCTCCCCTATCATTGAGCATAGATATGGTTCAGGGCAACGGGTGTCGCGGGTTATGGGTTCTGTTGCAGGACTTGGTCGAATCTGTTCTGTTATGGCCCCTGTGGAAATGGCCAAGCTGCGCACGGAGTATGGCAATGCCGTGATGGGGCTTATCCATGGGCAGCCGGTCGCGAATGGCAGCTGGATGGCGAATGGCGAATGGTGGTGTCAGTGAAAAGGAAACGTGGCGCGGCTACCCGTACGTACCCAGATGGACAAGGTCCGAACGATGGGTCGGTCTTGTCCAGAAAACGAAATATGCCGATCTTGTTGGGAAACCGATGGGCCGGCTTTGTCGAGAAAACGATATGTGCCGGCCTTCTTGGGAAAACGACGGGCCGGTGTTGTTGAGAAAACGATGAGCTGGCCTTTACGGTAAAATGATTTGTGCCAACCTTGTTGGGAAATAAACGATGGCCAGGCCTTGTCGGGAAAAGAAACGAGATTTGCCGACTTGGTTGGGAAAGTGATGGGCCGGCCTTGTCGAGAAAACGATATGTGCCGGCCTTGTTGGGAAAACGATGGGCCGATTTTGACGAGAAAACGATGGGCCGACCTTGTTGGGACAAAAACGATGGGCGGTCCCTGCCAGTCCACGTCTCACCTGCTAACAAACCCCGCCCTCGACGCCATAATGGCACAGTTGCGGCGAGCCTGCGCCGCGCCGGCCTTGGAGCCGTGCGCGAGGCGCGCGACGTCGCGCAGCGCCGCCATCTGGGCGCGCCCCTCCGGCGAGCGCAGCAGCGCCGCGAGCTCCTCCACGCCGCCGCCCTCCTCCACGTCGTTGCTGTACCCCGAGTGCGTGGGCAGCGCGCCCGCCGCGCCCCTGTACGGCCAGGGGGAGAGTCACAGCATCGGCGCAGGCACTTCTTGAAGAAGAACAGCGAATTGATAACTCGGTTTCAAGGATCGTGAATTATAAAAGTTGCACCATCGTGTCGGAGATTCCGAGTGCTAGAGTGTTCCGATGCGTTTCCGGCATAGCGACTAAATATATTTTATATTCGCGAGGGGTGCAATATATCAATATCCGATGTAGCGAACCCGACGAGTATTGGCCGCCACTGACTGCGCCAATCCATCATCGCCACGCAAGAACCCAAAAATTAGATGACCAATTTCGTGTGGCAGATAGCAGATTCATGCCTTCCACTCGACAGCCCCTCAGCAAGTGCTCAGAATGGCCGATTCTCGCCCTGAAGACAGCGAATTCCAACAAAAAGAGGCAGCGCGATTATTTTCTGAGGCCATGTCCCAGCGCACTCACCTCCTCGCTGCCGACAGAAAGCCATCGACCTGCTGCTGCAGCGACGCCCTGCCCGGCGACTCACTCGGGACGGCGGCCAGCACAATGTCCAGCGCGGGCTCAAGGTGCCGCCGAGCTGCCGCATCCCCTGCAATAGCAAGTGTTTGTTGATTAAAACGTCAAATGCCATTAAGAATAGTAATGGGGTTTTTTCTAGACCCTCCCTCCCTCCCTCTCTCTCTCTCCTCTGCACATTTACGTAGTATAAAATGTACACACCGTTGGAAATATATATACATATATATAAAGCATAATTAATATATATAGATATATATATATATATATATTTATATATAATTATATGTACATAAATATTTTCCGGTAGATATAACATCGTTGGATATATATATATATATATATATATATATATATATACATATATATATATACTTATATATATAGTATAACTAATGTATATGTATAGCTATATATAAAATTATATATATTTTTATATACATACATAAATATTTACCGGTAGATATGACAATGTATAGCATCTGTCTGGTTTAGGGTGTGCGGCGTCATTATTTTCTTACTGTTGTATGTAGGTGGCTTTAATAGTGGTCGACGGCAGCGGAACGATGGGACGTCGTGGTTCTCACTCAGGGCAGCATCCTCCACCTCTGTCAGCTTGGCGGCCGCCATCATGCTGCCGCCGATGGCCGCGATGATGGGCGGGCTCACGGCGTTGCCGAGGTGGTGGTAGAGGCGGTTGATGTTGGCCAGGCCGTCCAGGGCAAAGGCCTCCGGGAAGCCCTGCAGGCGCGCGCACTCCCGGGGCGTGAAGAAGCGCGGGCGCGCGTCGTCGTCGTCGTTGTCGACGCCTCCGCCGCGGGGCGCCCACTCCTGCGGGAACACAAACTCGGAGTGCATGTAGTAGCCGCGCTTGTAGGAGCTCATGAGCGTGCGGGCGTGCCCCGCGCGCATGGCGGCTCGCCGGCCGGGGTCCTCCTGCCGGTGCAACAGGACCCAAACGCAGCAGCGGTATGGCCCTGTCAGAGTGCTCAAAGCAGCGCGCTGAAGCCGCGCACGTATGCCCGGGCAACCTGGCTTCTGCGTGCCCAACGGTGCATCCTCGCCTAGATTTGACCTCTGGGAGGCAGAGCGGGGTCGTACTTTTCTTCGGCTTGTTCTTATTACCGCCTCGGCGCCCGTAATGGAGTAAAGCAATAAGATAAGAAGGGGGACAATGGTCCCCGAGATCCCGCGTACGCAAGCCTGTCCCTGTCCCATCGTTATATGGCGCTTGTGCTGGCACAACAGCTGTGGTAGGACTGTGTATTGACTGACTGTATATACCACACCAGCACAAACAGTCTGCGGATGAATAAACGGTTTTTAACCCCCCCCCCCCCCCCCCCCCCCCTCCCCCTCCCTTCCCTGCAAAACAGGAAATAAACAATTTAACTGGAGAAATAATTCAGAATACAGCACGAACACGTAACGAAAATTACGATACAAAGGTGGAAATATACTCATTATTCTTGGCCCCGCGGGTCATATTTGATTGTACGGTATTACAGGTGTATCAAATATGAGCATGCAGCAGCCTTATGGCACGCTGGGCAAGGCGGTGTAGATCGTCTGAAGGGCGGCGCACCTGGTAGATCGACGACTCCTTTATCTTTGCCCACTGGTGCTCGGACAGCGCGGCGGCGGCGGCGGTGGGGCTGTCCTCGCCCTCCAGCACCTCCTCCAGGCGCCGCTGCAGAAGCGGCAGCTGCGGCCACCTGTTGCCGGCACCGGGAGAGCAGACGGGCAAAGTACGGGGGGGGGGTGAGCGTTGGATGCCTAGTAGGTTAAGCAGTGCACGTTTCGTCCATACAATATCATCATTAAGAGCGGTGCGGGGGATAAATCAGGGTTCCGCCGCCTATGTATACCTTGAACAATCCCTTCTATTGAATATATATCCAAAATCATGTAAGTAATCTCTTTAAATTTAGCCTCACAACTACTGTAATAACCCTAGCTGAGCCCTAACAGCTGCACGCTCAACGAACTTCCGCATCGATGCCCTCTTAATCCCCGTGCACTCGACTGCAAGTTGACATGCTTGAGTGGGCAGGTCTAGTGAAGGGAGCCGGGGGGGGGGGGGGGGGGGGGGGGGGTTAGCACCGGAAGGCGGCGAATTCGGCGCGCAGGTCGCTCCGGAAGCCGACGATGTAGATGCGCTGCCGGTGCTGCGGGAGCAGCGCGCTGGAGTTGACCACGCGGTGGGTGAGCTGGTACCTGAAGGCGGATGGCACGCCGGCAGTGAGGGGCGCGCTTCAGCAGGGGAAATGGTAAGGTGTACCAGGAATCCCCCCCCCCCCACCCCCCCCCCCCCCCCTCGACCAACCCGGACTAAAATGACAAGAAAAGAATGCCAGCAGGCCGCGCCTACCCGTAGGTGCTAGGATGTGTTGCCATCTTTATACTTCGTCCTCCATTGGATCGAATACCGAACGGAAGAGAAGTTGGTTACAGCGACTATTTGTGTGGACTGGTGTATTGTAACTATGTACTATTCGTTCGCAGGTCCCAAAAATGATTATTTATTTCAGACCTGTCCATTGAGTTGGAGATCCCATGCTGCATTCATGTTGCATTCCAAAATGATAAAGTTTTCCTTCACCGTGAGGAGGTTATTTTAACATCAATGTAGAGATGGCGAACACAAATCTTGGTTAGCAGGGTATACGTTTGTATTTCTGTGTTCATACATATTCTATGTTTTTTGGCTTCTGATTTTTGCATCATTAAATAACAACAGCAGTAGTAGCGACAATATGCTGCAGCCTGCTACTGATTCTCAGCGATCCCGCCTTCTTCAAATAATTTCCCGCGACATCGGGTTTCTGGATCCCGAATCAGCAGTGTCGCTCGTCCTGGCAGGACCGGTATCGTTCATCGAGCGATGTCGACCGCGAGTGACCGATTCTGCTCGGCGGTATCTGCAGTCATTGGCGAGAAGGGGGGGGGGGGGGCGGACAGCGGCCCACCCAAGCGCCGACAGCTCGGCGGTGATGGTGGCGATCGTGGCGCCGCCGTCGTGCTCCATCAGGTTGGCCACGTTCTCCAGCAGCAGCATCGCCGGGCGGTGGTGCGCCGCGACGCGCACCACCTCGTAGAACAGCTGCCCGCGCGGGTCGCCCAGGCCGCCCTCGTCGCCCGCGCGCGAGAAGGACTGGCAGCAGAAGCCGGCGGTGAGCAGCTCGTGCGCGGGGATCTCGGCCGCGTTGACCTCGGTGATGTCGCCCGCCAGCAGCTCTGCGGCCAAGCGGGCGCCGCCGCGAAGTTATGTGTAGCCCCACGTGGATCTTGACGAAGTCCGCTTTACGTGTCGGCTTCACCGACTCGCGTACCGATGATTTACGTACCGACTCGCGGATAAATTCCAATAGTTATTAAATCAATCAGAACAGTCGCAACGTAATAAGTAAGTCGAGTCGAGTCGAACGAATCGTAAACTTCCGACGCTTCGTTCTTTATACATACTGCTGGTACGTGGGGTGCTTTAACGCACGTAATGGGCCAATGCACGTGGAATTAGTTCACTGGTTAAGGTAGTATAAATGCAAATGAGATACACATTTACTTATTTTGTCAATTTTGTGTCTTACATATTTGGCAAGTTTATTTCTCGGTCATCGTACCGTCGCTGTATGTTGCAGAGTACGACTTACTGTTCATTTCAAAGCTTTGTTGAATAAAAGTAAGTTATACTGTACGACATACAGTGTAAATTTTACTCCTGATGCAGTACCTTTTTTACTTGACTAATTGGCACGCTGGAGCTCCGGTGTTGCGCTGAGCATACACGTTGCATTTCTTGGGCGGGTAGTTACGCGGCGATCCCCCAAACTTCTGTGAATTATGAAGGTCTCTTCACTGACATGTACTTTTAATTAGTTGGATTGGCTAAGTGAATAGGTATGTAATAACGTGACTTTAGTTCGAGTATATCCTTCTCCCCACTCACCCCGGCTACACCACCGCCATCACAGCTGCAGCAGCGGAGTACACGGTAGCCCGCTTTGGGTTCGCAACATGTTGTTGCCCCCCCCCCCCTCCCCCCCCCCCCCTCCTTTCCCCTTTGTGGCAAAGATAGGAATTATATACCCATCTCATTAAAATGCATGAGGATATACAGCGACAAAACAGCACCTACGGGATCTTCAACTCGACCGTGCACGAAACTGATCCATCACCCTTTGCCGTGACCCGAGGACCCGACTCAATGCCCGTACGGTAGACCGACCCGTCCCGGCCTCCCTATGCAATGCTGATGCTAGGAGGGTGGGTTCGGGTGGGGGGGGGGGGGGGGGCATTGGCCGCACCGGTGGGGAAGTTTTGCGCGTACACGCGCTGCGCCTCGGGGTCCAGCTCGGAGGCAAACACGCAGCGGCCGCCCAGCGCCTGCAGCCCCAGGTGGAACCCGCCTATCCCTGAGTGAGGTGGCGACGCGCCAAGGTAGGGAAGGGGCGGGGGTGGGGTGGGGGAGGGGGGGGGTTGAGTATAGCGGGAAGCCAACCGCAGTGCCCCCACCACCGCAGCGGGTGATGCACCTCGACCAACGCACAAAGAAACGCCGTGCGCCTTGCGCCTCCGTCGCAATGGGGCATGATGATGCTGATGTAATGGGGTGGGTCAGTCCCTGGGCGGGAGGGGGTGGGGGGGGGAGGAGGGGGGGGGGGGGGGGGCTGTTTGCACTGCCCACCTGCAAACAGCTCGACGAATCTAAAGGCGCCCTGCTGCTCACAGCCTGGAAGGGATGCCGCCACTTGTCCTGCTTCCGCCACTGCGCCTGGTGGATTTGATCAACATTCAGGCTGGTTAGGTACGGCCCACCACATGGCCCACAATAAGTCAGCCGCCACACAAGGGGCTGCGGATAAGCCACCTTTTCGCCATTGCGCACTCGGGGAGGCAGCAGAGAGGTACACAAGACCTATATCGGTGTGGACGTTTCTGGATTGTTATATGCAAGGATGCCGTCATTGATATACGGGTGCCGACGCACTTTGAAGAACGCATTTCGTTAAGAGCGTGCCATGCCCTTTCTGGCTGTCGGCGGCCTCAGGCCTCTCAGCACGACAAACAACCTCCCGCATGCGTGTGTGGACGGTGTGTGGCGCGTCCGACACTCATCGACGCCCAGACCCGCCCACCGGCGCCGCTGCATGCCCCGTCTCACCGTTGGCTGGTTCCACCGGCGCCTTGTCTCGCTTATACAGCGTCGCGCCCGGCCGGAAGCCGTCCAGGAAGCGGCCGCCGCCGCCCTCCGCCAGCAGCGCGCCGAGCTCGCCCGGCAGCCCGCCGCCGCTGCACCCGCCCGCCAGCGCGGCCCGCACCGCCGCCGCTCCGCCGCCGTTGAGGACCACCGCCAGCTGATCGCCGCCCTCCAGCGGCGCCACATTGCGCCCCTTCTTTAGCCACTGCGCGCGCTGCAACGTCTGCCGCACCCCGTTGGCCAGTCGGCGCGGCACCGCGATGGCGCCCGCAGCGGGCGCCAGCGTGGCACTGCCGTCGTCGCCGCTGGGTTCGGGCATGCCGCTATCTGTGCGGTGCTGATAGACGCAGAGAAGGTGGGGTGTGAGAAAGGAGGAGGAGGGGGAGGGGGTCGGTGGGTAGACGCGCAGAGGGAGGGGACGACGACTTGTGGCGGCGCGCAGACGATTAGACGACCCGCGCTGCATGGCCAGACGGGCGCGGCGCGGGGTTTCGGAGCCTCGGCTGCCGAATGTGCGCTGCGCGCTGCGGGAGGCGGCGGGCGGACGATTCGCTATTCATCTCGCATATATGCTGCGCTGCAGTACGTCAGTATGACCCCCTATATAGGATCGATATTCACTTCGGTTCGGTTTTCATTATTTTTTAATACTTTTTATTATATTTCAGCGCATGACGTGAGCTGCTGTCCCGTACCGCTGCGCGGGCTGGAAGCGTCCTGTCTGTACACCACGCCAGCGGGGTCTGGGTGTTTCACGCCGCCCAACAGAGATCGGCCGGCCGCCAAATTGAAATACTAGTGCTGATCGTTGAACACCGCCGCCGGGCGAGCCACAACACTTTAGGCGGCCCTCAGCCCCGCCCTGCTCAGCGCACCCGAGCGTCGCGACCGTCGTCGCGCGCCTCTGTTGCCATGCCACCGTCACCAGGGGGCAGTAGGCCATGCGGCGGCCGGACTCGACACTTGCTGCTGCCCACCATTGCGCGCGTCGAGCAGTCCGAAGAATTGCCGCATGCCTGCGAGCCTGCCGGATTGTCGCCAGACCTGCGAGGGCATCGTCGACGTGCTGCACCCACTGTACATGCCTGGTAAGCCCACTCCAGAGCAAGTCCGCAAGGTCGAGGAGCGTTTTGCCTGTCGGCGTGGTATCCGGAATGTCGGCGGCGCTGTGGACGGCACCCACGTTCCGTGGCAACCCGACTGCGAGGACTACATGGAAGACTTACACAACTACAAGGGCTGGTATTCCATCCTGGTGGTCGCCATGGTGAACAGCTTCTACATGTTTGTCGATGCGGAAGTTGGGCGCCTGGGAGAATGAGCGACAGCACAGCCACCCAGCTCTCAAGCGTCTACTAAGGCATGTTGGAGGATAAGGAGGGCTGGCTGGGCCCCGGCGGCCTTCTCATCAGCAACGGAGCATGTGGTCTGTGCGACTTCGTGATGGTGCCTTACCCTGTATGGACTATGACGGACAAGCAGCGGTGGTCCAACTTCTGCTTTAGCTCCACCAGGATGTTCGTTGAGCAAGTGTTCGGGATATGGAAGTCTAGATGGCGGGTTTGCAGCAATGCTCTCATCCCATGGTGACGCTCATGATGTATGCCGCCATGATATTGCACAACATGTGCATTTATTACAGGAATACTCCTGAGTGGGATTGTGGCGATGATTATATGGATGATGCAGCGCCAGACCTTGCAGCGTTCATGGAAAATTTTCCGCATTCTAGATGCAAGAACTGCAAGGAACACAGTGCGGTGCACTGTGTGCACCTCAATAGATCCTGAGTGAACGCTTGCTCTTCCGGGGCTGCCGCTATGGCACAGCGCAGGGAGGAGATAGCAGATAGATTGTGGATTCCCAAATGCCAAGCGGCTGCTGGCTACAATCCCAATTCTTATGATAAGCTGCAGTGATAACGACAGTAAATTATATACCATGTTAATAGCAGTATCGCTTTCACACAATATAACTCTGCTGGTCAGCCAACCTACCACCGCTCCCGCCCGCCCGCATGGGAGCGCTTTCTGATTCTCTCTTGCTTGCTTTCATATCTACGTATGTCTATGTCTGTGTGTGACACCACCCCCCCCCCCCCCCCCCCCCCCCACCGATATATATGGCCATAATGTAATTACATCACTTGCACTCTATCATCATCATCGGCATTAGCATCAGCCTCACTCCTGATTGCCACTCATAACATCAGCAGGATGCCCTGCATGACAGTCAGTCGCAGGAGGAACTCCACTAGCAAGTGGCTCGGCATAGTCAGTAGGCGCAGGCGGTGCTCCTCCAAGATGATGAGCAGGCGCAGGCAGAGTTGCTCCAACAGGTGATCCGGCATGACAGGCAGGCGCAGGTGGTGCTCCTCCAGCAGATGGCCATACATGATAAGCAGTGGCAGGCGGAGGACCTGCAGCAGCAGGCCTGATGGCCTGGCAAATCATTGAAATAGCGGTGAGGAAAGCCTCCCTGTTCATACGTGCATCCTCCCTATTCTTACGGCCTTCCTCCTTCAGGGCGTCAGCTTGCTGGCGGGCGCCCTCCTTGACAGCGCCCGCCAAATACGTGGCACACTCCAGGGCGCCCCCGTTCAACGCCTTGGCCTGCTCCACGGCGGCATGCAACAACGGCGGATCAAGCGCAGCAATTGCGCAGGAACACTACCTCACCTTCTTCATTCTGAGCCTTGGCGAGCGAATGCAGCACATCGCTTTCGAAGTCACCACTGGCGCCTGCTGCGAAGGATAACACGCCTATAGTGAGGACGTGCGTGGGCAGCAGCGCGCCAGAATGCAAATAGGGCGGTACGGGTCGGGCAGTGGTCAAGCAGCGGGATCTCCCACCTTCAGCACTGCCCTCTTCGACATACACTGGATTCACAGGCTCGCTTCCCTGGATAGACTGGGGAGCGCCTGCGTCATCGGCTGCGAGTGGCAGCACGCACGCCGCGACTCGTGAGAACGCGCGTGCAGCGGGGGCACTCGCAGTAGGTTGAGCGCTCGTTTACTCGACAGTTCGACTTGCGGCGGCTGCGGTACAGACTACAGACAGGCAAGCAAGCAATGCAGCAGCGACTACCTTCGTCGGAGCCATAAGACCAAAGCCCCCCCGAGCCGTCGCTTTGGGAGGGTGAGTTGTCACCGAAACCGTAGGCTTCGTCTTCGTCCTCCTTGGCAGGCTGCTGCTCACTAACACGGTCCGGATCGACTTGGTCAGCCTCTAGGGGTCGCGCTCTGGGACTGCGGGCGGGCGGTCCGCGGGGCCGGTCGGCTGGCCCTTGCCCAGGAAGCGCCACGCGTTCCGTGTGTCAAAGTTCGGGGCGCCGGTGCGGTCGGGCAGGGGTTGCTGGCCAGACATTGTGCCTGCGATGGCGCGGGTAGGGTACAGGGTGCGGGTGGAGACTCCGAAGTGCGGCGATGGCGCTCATGCGCGCGCGGAATAAAAATATTCAAACCGAGAGTCCGGTTAGCCAGCACCCCCCCCGGGGGGGGTGCTGGCTAACCGGACTCTCGGTTAAGGAAAATGTGTGGTCTTGCACCCCGAGGTGCTGACGTTGCAACGACCAGGTAACGGTCAATTCGACGATTCGGTAAGGCCGCTAAACCGAGCCGGTTAGGATATTCGCGAGTGCAATATTTTTTATTCCTTAACACCGGGAAATCGCTTAACCGAACCGAAGCAATATCGATCCTATATAGGGGGACTGCTTCCGCCCGGCCTGCTGGTACGAGCGGCGGTAGCGACTACTTGCCTGGTAGCAGCGCTTCACAAAAAAACAAACCGTTATAAAAATATGCAGAAGGCGTGCGCAAATATTACTAACGCAAACCCTTAGACATAGTTTCTATTACACTATATATATAGTTTCCTACTTTCTTTATATCCATCAGCACGATATGCTGCCTATTTCTTGTTAATTTAATGGGCCAATGTATATAGCCGCCAGAACTAAACTTACGGCCGTGGCTCAGTACAATTCCTGCGCACACCACCACTGCCATGCAGATATCCCCTCGAAATCTCATCATATAACCCTCGCTGATGATGAATCCGCTGCTGATAATATCACATGTAGCAAAGGGTCATTGCCTGGACATGTTGGCATTATTTGTGATGATATACCCTACAGCAGTTGTACATGTACCCCATGCTGTGCCTGTCGAAACAGCTCATTGTTTGCACCTCCCTCCCTTGCCGCCTCTCCTTTCAGCGTATGCGCTATCATTTATCCATTCAATAAGTACATCTGACTGACATCAGCACTTCGACATGCTATAAACATGTACACATTATACTACATTATAATATATGCAGCAGCAGACCCCCGTACTATATACTACTACACGAATGATGTGTGTCTTATACAACATCGTTTCGGAGGCAGCTGCACTTGTACTGCTACTGTACCTACTTTCACCCCATCACGGAGCCCATTACTCGCCGCTGATGATAAGAACTCTTTTAATATGCCTCGGCAAATTGGGCTCTGCATGCAACCTGTGTCGGCGTATGTGCTATCTACAGTTCCTTGATGTTCTGTAATCTATACTATTACAGATTTTGACCTCTGGCAGGTATCTAGGCGCAGTGTTATTCATGATACCGCACCGATACCTGTCGCGCCATTCGTAGGGCCATGCTTGCAGCCAAACGCACACGACACATGAGACACGATGCGGTCTTGTTGGAGGTACCGTGGAGCCATATATATCGGGTAAAGTCGTCGATGGGCCATAGATGGGCATATATATCGGGTAAAGTCATCAATCAACGGAGTCAAGGCGCCAAGTATCCTGGTGATTGTTTAAAAATTCAGGCTGGATGTGCACCTTGATTTTGTCTATCTACAGCATGGTGAAGTAGTCGTCGAGCGGGATGAGCTCGTCAAAGAGCGGCATGCCGTCCGGGCGCCGCGCCGCCTCCGCCTGCCCCTGGCGTGCCGCCGCGGTCACGAAAAACGTGGCGTTGCCGAGCGTGGCGGCAAAGTCGGCCAGCCCGCCCGCGTCGCATCCCAGCAGCGCGTCCTTCGCGGCCTGCCGGCCCTCGCGGGTGGCGCCGCCCAGACGCGCCAGCAGCGCCGCGCGCCCGGCCTCGCTCGGCGAGCGGTGCGGCTCCAGCTCGCGCACGCCGCCCAGGAGCGCGGTGACGAGGTCGCGGCGCGGCAGGCTCGCCGCGGTGTCGGCCAGCCAGGCGGCGGAGGCGCGGAAGGCCGCCAGCGTGGCCGCCAGCTCAGGGTCGCGGTACGAGCTGTACTCGAACGTGGCGGCCGGCGCGCCCAGCGTGGCGTACGCGCCGTACGCGCCGCGCTTCTCGCGCACCTCCATGTTGAGGTGGCTGTCCAGCATCGCGGCGGCCGCGTATGCGCAGCCCGGCAGCGGGGCGGGCCCCAGTAGCGCGGCCGCGGCGATGTGGTTGTTCTTCTCGGACGTCAGGAGCGCGTGGTTGCCCGGCGCGGCGGTGACGTTCCAGGGGTGGTGCGCGCGCGGCGGCGCGTAGCCGCCCCCGAGCGGCTGCAGCCGCTGCAGCAGCAGGTCCGCGGCGGCGGCGGCGGCCGGCAGCGTCGCCGCGTCGCCGGTGAGGCTGAGCACCGTGCCGGGCTGGTAGAGCGCGCGCGCGAGCAGCGCCTTGAGCTTGCGGCGGAGGGCGCGCCAGCCGCCCGGCGCCTTGAGCTGCGTCTGCGCCTCGCGCAGGTGCGCCACCTGTGGCAGCCTCTGAGGTCGGCCGAGGGAAGGGGGAAAGAGTCATCCCCGAGATGGTTGTAGACAATAGCGGCATTACTCAACACTTTAAAAGTCATTTAAGGATTATTACATATTTAAATTGTGAAAACTAAAGCTACAGTTGCTTTGTTATTAATAGAGGTACTACTTTAATCTAATACGATTTTCTTGGACCTAGTCTATAATACGTTGCATCCTCGTCGCATGACTCCGTCATGCTTATCCAACCTCGACCTGTCTGATAATTTGAAAATTTTCTTATATCTTTTGTACGGAGTATCGCATGCAGGGTGTTCACAATGCAGGTATCGCTATATTAGTTAGCGCGCATCGTTTTGGGGGCTATCGTGAACGATACATTTGATCACAACCCCCTTATTCCTGGCGACGTATTCCTCTCGTCCGCATATCTCTCGTCTGACATGATTACACAGTATTGCAATGCGTTTGGGAAAGGGATCGCGGCGGGCGCGGCGGGCGCGGCGAGCGTGAGCGGCGGCCGAGCGCACCTCCATCTGCGCGCGCATCCACCCCGCAGGCGTGAGCATCGCCGCGGCGTGCGCGCTGGCCCAGTCGAGCGTGTTCTCGTCAAAGTCGGCCTCCAGGTCGGCAAGCTGCCGCGCCACGTGGCGCCGCACGAGGCGCTCCGCCTCGTCGGCCTCCAGGTCCAGGCTCGTCAGCGCGTCGGCGACCGCGCGCAGGAGCGCCCCCGCGTTGGCCGCCACCGCCGAGCCGTCCACCAGCAAGTAGAACGCGGGGTCGTCTTGCGCCGCACCCTCCCGCTGCTCTGCGTACAGCGAGAACGACACGCCGCCGGTGTTGGCGCCCTCCCACGCGGCGCGGTCCTCGGGGGTCCGCCCGCCGGCGCCCAGCGCGCCGAGAACGTAGGCGAGCAGCGGCAGGGCCACCACATCGTCGGGGTCCATTGAGCCGCCGAGGTCCAGCGCCAGGGTGGCGTACAGAAGACCCGCCGTCGGTTGCGTCTGCTCGACGAGGCACAACAGGAATTGAAAAAATAAATGCGCAACAATAATAGCGCGGCCATATCTTCAAGGCGTCGTGATTATTATTGGCATTTTCGTATATAATAAATGAAGAATTGATGAGAATAAATATTAAACACAACATTCACGTCGGGGCGAGATGCTCGCACGGTAGTCACGAGCGTGCTGCCGTAGAGCTGCTTTTCCACGGAATCCACCCAATCTGCTGCGCCTGGCACATCGCCGACAGCAAGCTGTGGCATGGCGTCGACGTCGTCGGGCGAGTCAGGCCCCTCCTGCCATTTCGCGAGCGCCTCGCCGGCCGCCACAATCGCCTTCGCTGCGGCACTCCCGGGCGGCATGCTTGCCGCGACGTCCGCCAGCTTGGCCGCCCGGGCCTCGTCCTCCTCCTGAGCTAGGCGGGCGCTGCCGGCCATGGTGATGTCGACGCGGTGCGGGTTGTCCAGGAGGTAGCTTCGGATGAGGGGCGCAAACACCTGCGGGCACCGCCATAACGCCAACTCTGATGTATTGGATAGGCCAATGATGGCGAAATAACTGAAAACAACGTGCTGCCGAGTCGAACCTCGAGGCGATAAGCACCCACCTGCGCGCTCTTGCCCGCGCCGAGCTGAGCCGCGACCGCGTCCAGGGGCGCCTTCCACGAGAGCTGGGCGCTCAGGTCGCGCCCCCACACCCAGGGGCCCGCGAGGTCGTTCAGCAGCGTGACACCCCAGTCGGGGTCCTCCGCAGCCGAGGCGCGCAGCCCCATCTCGACGCGGTGCAGGGAGGCCGCCACGGCATCCGCGTCGAAGTCCGAGTCCGCGGCCTGCTCCAACACAGCTAGCACCTTGTCATGGATGGCGGGCGCGTCGGACGGGTCTCGCACGCCGAGCAGGCCCACGGTAAAGGTGGGCTGCATGGTGTCTGGTGAGCGCAGGCGCATGACGTCAGTGAACCGCTCTGGCGCTTGAGGTTGTGCATTGTCGCAATGCAAGCCGGCAGTCGCCATCGCCTCATACTTTAAGAGCGTTCAAGGACCGTTCGAATTGAGGTATCGGGATTGGGTCGCTGTCATGTGACGGCGTTTGAAAGAGCTGCGCACCTGTGTCGAGGCCGTCGTCCACCACGTCGGCCCCCACGTCCATGTCAAGAAGCGCCGCGGTGAGCAGCGCGCCGTCGTCGCCCAGCAACAGGTCCTGCAGCACCAGCAGCGCCATCTCGTCCTCGCGCGGGAGGCCGCCGCTGCCGCGCGTGAGGGCCCAGGACATGACCACATAGGCGTCGCCGTCGCCGTGGCTGGGGTACTCGCCCTCAACCTGCGCACAGTGCAGCGGTCGATCCATCGCCGTTGGCAAAATGCACATTGGTATCATTGGTTGGGGGCTCGGCAAATGACGTAGGGGGGCAGGGAGGTTGGGGATACAAGTTAACAAGGTGTTCGCATCGACACGACGACGAAAGTCGCAACAAGACCGTCCGCAATGCCGATGGGACGACAGCTCGGACTGCTGATGAGGAATCGTGTGCTATCGCCGGAGCCATTGGCGCGTTCGTTCTGGGCCGATGGGTAGGACACCTTGCGCGGCTCGTCAAAGGCCGGCTGCGGCTCGACGGCCGAGGCCGCGGGGTCAAAAGGCGCGTCGCCTCGCCCCCGCAGCGCCTGCGCCACACGCGCCAGCCGCGCCCCCTCCGCGTCGTCGCCGTAAAAGTAGAAGTGCGCGTTGCCGGGGTGGTACATGGTGTGATAGTACGTCATCAGCTCCGACAGCTCCAGCTCGATCAGCGCCTGGGAGCATCAAAGACAAGCGCAGGGACGTCACGCGCTGCTTCCATCTTCCTATTCCCCTTTCCCTCCCCCATGCCTCCCAATGTGACCTCTCTCACGAAATCGCCGACAAACCAGCACATGTTTAGACGGTATATACTCTGAGCAAAGGAAGACTCCACCTCCGAATGATTCCCCTGAAAACCGGACAGGGTGCACCCTTACTACGATCGTAAATGATTAAGTAGCCATGCGAACGAATACAACAGTAATACACTTTGGGTTTTCGATCTTTTGGCAATTCTTCACTTCACATGATAATGCAAAATGACTGTTTTTTTTGGGGGGGGGGGGGGGGGGGGGGGAGGAGGGGAGGGGGCCGAAAACATCAGTAATTGGCAAGGTATACAAGCAGATACACGATATATATGCACCTAAATATACATGCTGCTATAGAACCATAAAACTCCCATGTGCGCGCCTTGATCCCGTGGGAGAACGAGAGGCGGTTGAAGGCGGGCGGGGGGGGGGGGGGGGGTGGGGGGGCGCAGGCGTAGCTGCTGCTGCTACCGCGGCTCCGCACCATGGGCATGCCGCCCGACTCGTAGCGGTAGGTGGTGTCTGGGAAGAGGGCGCGGTAGAGCAGCTGCGCCAGGCGCGCGCTGGGGTCCGACAGCACGCCCTTCATCTCGTTCAGCACCACGCCCTCCACGTCCACGTCGCCGGGCGCCTCGGCGTCCGCCAGCGCGTAGTGCCACGCCTCCTGCTGGAAGATGTGCGGCTGCTCGCCGACGAGCGGGTCGAACAGCGCGTCCAGGTACACGTCCAGCAGGTTGGACAGGTCGCGCGCGCTGCGCGAGGCGACGGGGAAGAGCGTGCGGTCGGGGAAGGTCTCGGCGTTGAGGTAGGTGAACAGGCTGCCCTCCGCCAGGCGGTCAAACGGCGGCGGCGCGTGCGCGGGGTACTTGCGGGAGCCGCCCAGCAGGCAGTGCTCCAGCACGTGCGGCTTGCCGCGGTCGTCGGTCACCGGCGTACGGAACGCCACGCCCGCCGCCTTGGGGTTTGGGGGATGGAGCCGGGGAACATGCCGAAGGGGGGGGGGGGGGCGGGGGGTAAAGCGTTGGTGCAATTGGTATGTCTGCCACAATCAGCCATGTCACATGTGTGCGCGCTGGTGTGTGTCATTATCCACTATCTAGCTGCAGTTCTCGCTTGATTAATATTACTCTACTTAGAGACATTCAGTTGCTAATTCCTTTCGGAACTGAATTCAGTTGAACATTAGCTGTCCCTTTGGCACTTCTCGCCAAAACTCCGCGGTTTTGGAGCCCACTAGGAGCAGGTGGTGTGGTTTTGGAAGAGTCCAGTGCTCCGAAACCACATTGCCGATCGCAATGCGGTGCTCCGAAATCACCCTCCGACACCGCCGCGTAAGCAGGTTGATAAGCTGAGCCAAAGTTAGTTATTCTGGGGCATTTCGAATGGTTTTTGAGCGCGCTTCTCGCCGTGAAAGCCATACCGAACCTGGCTGAACGCTCCAAAACCATACGAAGCACGTGCTCCCGTGCTCCAAAACCACCGGATACCACTTTGCCATCCCATGATATTCCCATGCCATTCCCTGTGCCTCCTCCGGGGCGGTCCCCGCTGCAGCTGCATGGGGTTAGTGGCAATGATGTGGTGAGGTTTGTGTGTGTGGGGGGGGGGGGGGAGGGGGGGGGGTGATCGGGAGGCCTCACCTTGTTGGCATCCGGCGCATGGATGGAGAATACTTGCGCCCCAGTGCGGCGGTGCCGGAAAAGGCTTGCCGTGAAATTGTACTCCGCAATGAACGTCGAGTCGAGCAGCTCAAACTCTTTGTGTGTCGCGGCGGTGGCGGAGCCGGTGGTGGCGTGGCCTGCTGGTGAAGAAGCAATAGGTGGGGGTTTGGAGTAGGGGGGTGGGGGTAGAGAAGGCGGGGGTGAAGGTGAGGCTCCCTGTAGGAACTCAAGGACCCCTCACTCAAGTTTGATTGATTTTCATGAGCGCAAGAAACATAATGCATTATAGCTAGCGCTACGTAGGGGATATTGTCACAAATTCACTGTACCCGGGTATTCCGCACATATAGGTGATTAGCGAATTACTGCATTCGGCCCCGGAAGAGGGGGTAGATGGGTTGGGGAAAGGACTCGCGGTCGGGAAGTGGCTGATCACCGTCAGTCGGGAGCCGCTCGCTCTCCATGGCGATGCTGAAGAGGCCAACCAGCAGGAAGATGGCCGAGACGAAGAGCAGCCCTGCGAGAAGAGCATTTCAAGGGGGTCGCGATGGGAATGCCACGTGGGAGGAGGGGCGGGGGGGGGGGGGGGGTGGGGGGGGAGGAGGGGGGGGGCGAACTGAGTCAGCGCGGCAAAGCGGGAGAATGTCAGAACGTGAAGCAGCGTTATACGAAATACCCTATCATCGAAAATCCAAATAAGAGGCAAAACATCCGACATTATGAAACCGGACAACATATCTTGATTTATGGCCGGGTAAATTAATGGATACTGGATATAGGGCATAGCCATGACGTCAGCAGGGCACTCCCTGCTCATTCGCTGCCCACATTCCTCCCTCACCTACAGCCAACCGGCGACAGCGCAGCGAGCCGAGCCCCCGCCATCGGCTGGGCGGTTCCCGAATGTTGTCGAGGTCGTAGGTGTCCGACAGCTCGAACGACTGCACTAGCGGCTCCTCCTCTGCCTCCGCATTCGGCTCCGCCTCCTCCATCGAGTCCGCAGACAGCTCCAGCGCGACCTCGCACTCTGCCGCGGGGGGCGGGGAGAGCGGCGTGCCGGCCGCCTCGCCCCCAGCGCTGCCGACGTCTGATGCGTCCGCCGTCATGCGGATATGGTTGCTTCAGACAGCTTGGCGGTGCCTGGACTCTTGCTGGGGGGGGAGAGGGGGGGGGGGGGGTAGAGAGAGAGGGGTAACAATGATCGCCCAGTAGACGAGGCGCTCCACTGCCCGGGGATACGACCGTACGGGTAGTCGGTACGTACCAGGACTTGTGTACATATGCTGGGGTCGCGCTGCCCGTACTGCTGCTTGCTGGTGCGGGGCGTGATAATATAATAGCGCGCTCTCCGCCACAAGGCGCCAGCCGCCAAGGCCAGCAGTCGCTGTAGTATTCTGTAGATTATGCTGTTGTGTGCAATCAAGGGAGAGGAACCAGGCGATATTCATCCACGGATGATACATATCCTCAGAATTTCATGTTAAATCGACGGATGATACCGCGCTTATTGTGGAATAAAGGAAAACAAGGATGGCTTTAATCGTTCAACTTGCCTAGAGCGAATGTCATCTGAGTTTAGAAAGCACGTGAGCGCGCCAAACGGGGCCACAGTACCCGTACGTGCGTACGGCACGGCGGCGGCCGCGCGCCGCCGCCGCTGTCGACGAAAAGTCGCCGTCCCCGCGTGGTTGGACTTCTCAGGCGAACAGCCCTGCCACAAAGGCCACACCCCTACCCCCAGCCGCCCAGACACAGCCATTCAATCGCAACCTCGTGAAAAATCGGCCTGAGGGACAGCCCGCGTCGATCCCGCACGGCCGCGGGAGGCGGACAGCCCGCGCAGCCACAGAGGGGCCGGCGGGGCGGGGCGCAGCAGCGGGGCGGGATGGCGCTGGTGGTGCTGTGCGGCCACCCGGCCAGCGGGAAGAGCAAACTGGCGGGCGCGCTAGCCGACGCGCTGCGCGCAGCGGGGCGCGAGGTGATGGTCGTCGGCGAGGAGTCGGCCGCCCTGGATCGCAACGTCGCCTACCAGGGTGCGCCTTGGGCGAAGGAAGGGGGGCAGGATGGAGTTTTTTTTTCCTTTTCTGTTTTCTCGTCATCGGGGGCCGAGACCGCAGCTGCTCGCTTCGCAGACTCGGTGGCGGAGAAGCAGGCTCGCGGGGCGCTCAAGTCGGCGGTGGAGCACGCGGTGACGCGCTCGCGGGTGGTCATCTTCGACTCGCTGAATAACATCAAGGTGCGGGCGGTGTTCACATTGGTGGGGGGGCAGCGGCTGGCGCGCCATCCGCTCGCAGTATCCCCCTCTGTCGCCCCTTTCCCACCATCCCACACCGCTCCTGTGTTACACGTATATGTGCAACCCAAGTGAGCTTTCTCCCCTCCCCCTCCCCCACTTGAACACATGTTAACAGCGATGGAATATATACGCCATATGCAAAAAGTGCATCATGGTGAGCCCTGCCATGATGTACCAAAGATGGGGACAAATGGCATAATTTGGGGGGATCCCAGCCATGCGGTTGCTGTGCGGTGGGCGTGGAAACGGGGGCATGGGGGCATATAGATGCGAAGGATGCGGCCTGCGTGACAATCATGCGCGACAACCGCCATGGGTGCGGCCTAAACTCTGCACGCGTTCATCTATACCTCGCGCGCCCAATATGTGGCGCATATGTGCCCACACGCATGGCGTTATACAGATAGCTTAAGAGCTACGTACGACATGATCATGCGGCGCCGAGGGAAAATAGCGGTTGTGTGGGTGTGTGCGATTGATATATTTGCATGATAATGGCATGATCATTGCGAATGCGCTCTGTGCGCAAACCTCTGATGCCACTGGCGCCCCGCGGCAGGGGTACCGCTACGAGCTGTGGTGCATCGCGCGCTCCTGCGGCACGCGCTACTGCATGCTGCACTGCGCCACAGACGCGGCGACGGCGGCGGGCTGGAACGCGGCGCGCGCCGAGGCGGGCGAGCCGGCGTACCGCCCTGAGATGTACGCCCCGGCCCCGGCCTCTCCTTCCAGCCTCCGCGCCTGCCGCACCCTTCCTCTGGCATCCACAGCGCTGCCGCTGCCATCCCGCCATCGCCCGCCAACAGCAGTCTCCAAGGGGGTTACTATCACATATGCTGTCGATTACAGATAGGTGGCAAAAAATAATTAAACGGCGGTGCCTGGCCGTGTTTTGCCTCTCTTCTAGCGTTTTTCTATTCTATTCTCTTATTATTGTTATTGCCGCGAAGTTCTGTCGTAATGGACTTTTTTGATGCACAGCAAGGAATACATAATCCTTCATGTCTGGTACACTTGATGATTACACGGCGTTTGTAATCGTTGCCAATCGCGCTATGTATTCCGTACTAGTATGTATATGCGCACCGTTGAAACATTTTGCTATAACGTATAATGCAGATTAATATCTAATGCTTAAAGTACTTGTAATATCGCGCCGTAAATGTTGCCAGTATGTGTGCTGTTATCCTATCGCTGTGCAATAGCAGTCCGCATTTCTGTAGCGTAATCCATTTCAAACAATGTACTTTTGCCGAGTAAACGGGCAATATCAACAAACTCAACAATGTACGTAGTGCTTCCCGAAATGGATTTGCCATACGACTGAGATGTATCTGTCAGTTTTTCCAACAGTATTCAAATTTCCAACATATTTTGCATTTTGTTTATACTCTACTCTGTTTCTAGTTGCCGAACTCCCATCCTAACCTACTGTTCAGTTGGTTACCGCGATGCGATGCGCCTATGAGCACCCGTGAGACAAGCCTCAGAATGGGCTTGCTACATATAAGCACGTCCGCTATAGTTCCAGCATAACTTTGTCTACATCAGACCTCTGCCAGGTAGAGCAGGTTCTTGAAGTAGAGATTCGCAGTATTCTCGTTTATTGTATCACGTCGGCGCCCGGGCGCAGCTGTCATACTGAAAAATGTATAATACCGCCGTGCCGCATTATTTTCCGACGAGCCACTGACCTGTGCGGAGGCGATTAACACCTTGAGACAGACCTGGGCATAGTCTGGACTGCATTGCTTCAGTGCAACAGTGTCAACATTTGGACTTTTTCTCCTCGCATCCGCCGTGCCCACCTCCCCGACGCACGTTCCCCCCCCGTGCCCGAGCTGATTCCCCCATCGCTTCCCTTGCCGCACCCGCGCAGATTCGAGGACCTGGCGGGACGGTTCGAGGCCCCGGAGCCGCGCAATCGCTGGGACAGCCCGCTCTTTGTGGCGCACCCCGCAGGCAAGGCCCAAGGCCCCTCTCGACCCCGCTCCCCCCAGCCCCACACTATCCGGGGTGCCGCTTCCGCCAAAGCCAAAGGGGGCATGGTGTCCCTAGACGGCGCGCTACTAACAGCATGATGCAAAACATAGCTGATTTGTTAATCTAATCAATCACGGCTTTTGATGTTTAGCTCGCGACCCTCTATGCGGATCCTTACTATTTAATCACGCGGATGTCCATGGCGCTGCAGCGATTTCTCACAAAGTTTTCAAGTAATAAAGCTCACTTAACCATACGCAAGGAGCAGCCCATACCCATGGTTCCTTTTGCGGGCGTGCGGACACAATAAGGTACCTTATTTCGGGCTACAGACGTAAAAACATAGTTCGAAACGGGGCGCTCATTGCACCATGTGGCCACATGGCAGGCGTCGAACTTCACGGCACGTGCGTCTCCATACCCCCAAGACCCGGTGGCTTATATTATAGTTATCCTGTCCTATCCTATCCTATCCTATCATGTCATATCTCCTAGTGGCAAAAAACAACAATAATCAAAACATTTCTTATATCATAAGACATGGTCGAAACATGTCAGTATCACACTAAAGTATTGCTACTGCTGGCAAAGGGTGCTGTTTTGCTGTAGCACAGTCAGACACAGCGCTACTGTGGTTAGGCCATATATGTGATAGGAAGTATAAACGAGCTGCAGGAATGAAAGACCCCGTAGTGACGATGATGCCGTGCTCGGCCATCCGGTGCTTTAGCCACGACGCCACGTGGCAGTGACTTTGCCGGCAGATGAGTGCCTGTCGTTTACAATCACAAACTAACGAATATGATATGATCATCTCATCAGCAGGTTCATATGTCGTGAATGGATGAATTTTTTCAAAGCAATATATTACGTCAGAAATGCACTTTTATGCTCCGAAACGACAAACTTGTCCTTTTCTGCCCTCGGATGTATCAGATAGCGTCATGCAAGTTTAAAGATGGTTATGATATATTGCGGCACACAGCCGGTGATGAAGTGGTTTCGGATAATTCTCCACATATCCACATTAGCAGTTGCTTCGTATCATGCACACCCTGGCTTAATATATGAATACACTGATGCTGGATATCAGTCAGTTGGACAGTTGGCATGGTCAGCATGGTTTAATAGGACAAGTAACAAGTACAACGTGCTCCGAAACCAATGCTTTCATTCCTGAAATTCATTCAATGCAGTGTGATAGTGTTTATTTACAGCAACGCCCAGCATATGCATTTGGTTCGGTTTGGTTTCGGAGCAAAGCAACCGGCATAGACAGACAAATGGGTGGGACCGTAGGAGGCAGTTATTTGTTTTTGTTTTTTGTTTTTTCCCGCAGCACTACTTGGCCCCTGCACTGGCCGCCATGATAATCTCCACTTCGTAGGCCTGTATTGGGAATGCCTACTCTGGGGTGGCTGGCATGCAAAGCGGGAAACACGGACGCTGTCTGCCACTTGCCCGTGTCATCATGCTAACGGACGCGCTGTGTGGTATATTTTAGACGCGGAGAGCAGTGCACGTGCGGTGGCGGATGTCGTCGCGGCTGTCAGCCCTTCCGCTGCGGCGCCTAGCGGCCAGCAAGGGACGCCGGCTGCGGCGGCGCTGCAGCCTACCACCGCCACGTCCAACCCCGCGCTCGCTGCCACCAACCTGCTGGCGGAGATGGACCGCGCCACGCAGGTAAACCCCCCCCCCCCCCCCCTCCCTCCTCCACTTACCCAGTTCGGCTTTAAGTGATTAAATGTGAATAAGAGGCAGAAATATCTTTGCAAGAGATGCATGCGAGATGCTGGTGCCTCGGTGACTCCGTCCGCTGATCCGCCGCTGCCATTGCGCCGTGTCGCAGGAGGTGGTTGTGGCCGTGCTCGGCAGCAGCGGCGCGTCATCCTCTGGCGCCGTCGAGCTCGGGGAGGGGCTGCCGCGCCTGGAGCTGCCGCGCCAGATGACAGCCTCCGGTGCGCGTCCTGTGCCCCCCCCCCGCCCCCTCCCTCATATCTTTGCCGACCACCAGTACCCTGAGAGGTTGCCCCTAAGCCCATCTAGAGCTGACTTAACTTAATTGCTTTGATGTATTTAAAGTATTAAGAAGTTAAGTTGATGTACATTAATGTAAATACGTGAAGTTCTTTTTAAAATACCGTAACGGTACCTACAGTATATTAAAGTTCCGTTTCACGTTTCGGGTGTGTGTGTGGGGGGGGGGGGGGGGGGTGTACAGTAGGTAAGGTGCTGGAGTCAAGTGTCGAACTTACTACGACTCCATCAGGCCGACTCCGCGGCAGCTCTTGCCGGTTTTCCGGTCATGACGACTGTAGGTTCAGGTTTTCAAGCGACCGCGGCAATATAAACCACATCAGACCACATCATATCGCACCAAACCTCACAGATAGTTGGCATATTAGTCATTCCTCGCACAGTATCAGGCCCTATCCAGTGTAATAAAAACACGGTACGAAACGACTATATTGTAGTAAACAAACGCGTTTTGATGTTCTCAGCTGTACGACGAGTAGAAACCAAGAACGACGAGTGTATCTTCGCAAAGTGTATAACATCGTTGGCGGCTGTTTTTTGTCGAATTGTCGATGTTCTTTGGTGCGATTTGGTACCAGCTGGTGAGTTGTAGTTAAGCGCTTCATATCGAGCGATTTAATCTCACGGTCGCCGCGGGTCACCTGAAAACTGGGATTTGTGGTAGTGGCTTAGTTAGGTAACGGAAATATGCCGAACACTTCACTTAATTTGCGTACTACATAAATTAGAATCCTCATTCCTGAGTTAACGAGGGACCCAGATTGGGCATAGTATGATTACGTGACGCCCAAAAGCTCCGTGAATTACGGAATTCCGAGGGTCGCTTACCTTGGTCGGCCTGACTAGATTGAATAGCGTGACTTACAGGTGCTCGTTACAAACCACCATGATAGCCAGACCTTGCACAAGGCGGCTGCCTCAATTGAATGCGACCTAGCAGCCATCCACATGCTGGTCTCGCTGAAGGACCTCCCCCCTTTGTGCCCCGCCATTGCCCCCGGATCGGCGCATCCCGCCCTTATTGGAACGTGCCCCTCAGAGCTGCGCCGCCACAAGCGAGACTTCCTGAGGCTGGCCACCAAGAACCAGAGCGCCCGGCTGCGGGACGTCGAGGTGGTGAAGCGGCTGTTTGTGGAGTACCTCCAGGACAAGGCGGCCGCCGGCTGAGCCGCAGACTGGGGATGCCGCTAGCACCACTGGCGTCATGGGATCAAAGGCACGACGAGGCGCTGCGCTGGGTAGTAAGTAATCCGCGCCAAAAGTCACCCAAACACATCGCGCTTTATAGCCATTTTTATGTTGGACAAACTTAAACCGCAACCCCCCTCCCCCTTGGGAGTGAAAATAAGTAAAGTCCGCCCCAGCACTTGACTTTTTGCTCCAACTACTGCAGTCGTCGGTCTGGCGTAGCCTTCGACCATTCCTCAATTCGAACCCCGAAGGGCCAACTGATGCATCAACCAGGGAAACCCGGAACACGGCCGGTCGATTTTGCCCTCAACGGGAGAGCCGGAAATCGAGCCGGGGGCCTCTCGCAGAAGAGACCCCCGTTCTACCCAGCGGAAAGGCAACGAGGCCTGTCATAGTCTGGATGGCTCGTAGTGTGTGTAGTGTACTACCGACGTAGCGCCTGTCGCGCCAACACATATAGTTTTATATATGGCCTGCTGATGCGCCAGTGCTGCTTCGCAAGTAGCGGTGCGAATTACATGAGCCCATTCATGAAGTTGTGTCTACAATTACAGTATTACCAGGATTGAAATACATATGGTCGCTCGTCATCGGCGGGGCCGGGAGCGCTCTTTAGTGTGGTGAAGGAGTGTGTAATAGTTTTTTTTCGTTGGGGGGGGGGGGGGGGGGGTCCACTAAGCGAAACAAAGGCGGCTCAGCTGCTAAAGTGAACACGGTCGCACTGCCTTCTCGGCAGCGCTGTCGCCCGCCACTCTTGGCTAACCGGCGATACACAGATCGTCGCCTGCACCGCTGATGCCAATGGGATATCCCGGGGCGGCTGTCGTCTGTCCCGGATATCCGCTGTCGTCTCGGCCGCTTGTCGCTGGCGGAGATGCGCATGGCGATTCGGCCGCCCGCGGCTCACTTGCCCTTGAGGCGCCCCATGACGGGCATCTTGGCCATGCCCGCGCGCGCCTTGGCCATCGAGGAGCCCTGGTGCGCCGAGTTGAACGACTCGGTGGCGTCGATCCCCGCGCGCAGCAGCACGCCCTTGCCACCCGGGTGGTACTTCAGCAGGGCGGTCACGTCGTGCACCACGCCGTCGACCGACAGCCACAGGCTGTCCTCGCTCTTGTGGGTGGCCATCTCGCGGATCCCGACCGCGCGGTTGGGGTCCGCCGCCGGCTGGGGGGGTTTGGGTTCGGCCGCGGGCGCCGGCGCCGGCGCCGGCTTGGCTTTGCCCATACCCGAGGACGTCACCTTCTTGGCGGCCTCGGCAAAACGCGGGCTGATCGGCGCCGTACGAGCGTTTGCTGGTGCGGCGGGCGCAGCCGGGTTTACGACACCCTTACCGCCCGCGCCCTCCTTGTCGTCAGCGTCGTCATCGTTGTCGCCGGCCTGCGAGTCCACCGCCGACTGCTGCGAGCCGTTGGTCGTCCCGGCGTCGTCCAGTTTCAGCGCGCGCTTGATGTTGTACACCTCGCCCGCCATGGCGACGACATCGCTCGACAGGCTCTTGAGCATCTTGAGCGTCGCGGCGTTGAGCCCGCGCGAGTCCTCCAGGTTGATGGCGGAGCTGATCTTGTCGGCGGGGTCCCACACCGCCTTGCCGCTGCTGGCGCCGACGTAGCGCTCGATGCGGTCGAGGACGCGAAACGCGGGGTGCGTGAGCGTCTCCGCCGGCAGCCGCATCTGCACGCCGCCGCTCGGGCCGTCGTCCTCCTCCTCAAAGTCGAGCTTGTCCTCAAAGTGCAGCGCGGCGAAGAGCTCAGAGCGACGCTTCAGGCTGCTGTTCTCCTCCGCGGCCAGCACCAACTCCGCGCGCCCCTTGACCGCGAGCTCGTGAAAGTGCTTCTGCATCAGCTCGTACGTCGACACCATCGTCGACATCAGCAGGTTGAGCAGCACCACGACCGTCGAGAGCACCACGACCGCGTACACAGCGCGCACAGCCCAGTTGCCGGCCATGATGGCGTCGAGGCCCGTCAGCGCGAGCGAGCTCATCAGCACGTAGTACATCATGTCGACGGCGGACGCGTCGTGCAGGCCGTCGATGTCGAGGTCGATATGCATGCTCCTCTCCAAGGACTGATGGTCGGCCAGGTTGGCGCTGACCGATAGCCAATACAGTGCCAGGCTGAAGCCCAGCAACCACACCGCGAGCACGACCACGAAGCGGCCGACGTCGGGCAGCACGCTGGTGAGCGCGAACAAAAGCGCGCTCAGCTTCGTCGTCAGCTTGAAGCTCTCCGCCATCTGGACCCAGAGCAGGCCGCAGGCGAAGGCGGCGAGGTTGCCAAACGTGCGAAGCTCCTGCGAGTGGCCTGCATGCGCGGCAGAAAACTCCTCGTCCGACACCACGTGGTTGTCGCCATGGAAGAGCAGGGCCTTCCAGCTGAACACATCCTCGTAGAACGCGAGGGCAAACAGCGCGAGGCTCATCACGAAGGTGGCGAGGTTGATCCAGAAGAACATGTTGTGACACGCGTAGGGCAGCAGAACGGTGCGCTTGGCGGGCCACAGCCGCAGGGGGGTGCCGCTGTGCGAGGCCACCTGGCGCGCGATGGGCTTAACGTAGCTGCCGCAGCGGGCCGCGCACAGCCCCAGCTGCAGCACGGCCAGCGCAAAGCTGGCGGCGGCGCTTTGGGTGCCGGTCTGCCAATCACGCGCGGCACCACAGGGACGAGCATCTCAGTTCATTAAGCACTTTCGACGCCGAGTCGTATTCTCATGCAGGGAAATTCTACGTGTGGAAATTCTTTATTCGACACGCAGGGAAACAACTCTCGGAAAATGAGATGACGGTATTACCTCTGTGCGTCAAAACGGGCAAACGGCGAGAGGGATAGAGGGCGAGTGCGCAGGGAGCCGCCGGAATCACTCGCAGGCTCAGCGAGCGAAGGCTCACCTGCAGGTAGGCGATGCCGGTGGCGAGAGACCCGGCGTTGAGCAGCTGCGTTACGATGAAGTCGCGGCGCGCGAACTGGCCCCACTTTACGTCGACGAGGTACACGACGACGGGGTGCGCAAACACGGCCAGCTCGCTCTCCGGCAGGTGCTTGACGAGCGAGCCCAGCGGGGAGGCGTACGGCACGCGATTCTCGGGGCGCTTGGGGTCGCCGTAGAGCTCCCGAAAGTAGAAATTGACGCGGCGGTGGCCGTTGACGACGTAGCGGCTCGTCCACATGTGGCCGTCCAGCAAGGCGGGCAGCAGCTTGGGCGCCCGCAGCGTGAGCAGCGCGACCACGCGCGGGTGCTTGGTCCACAGCAGCGCGCGGCCGTAGTAGTACGTCGAGCGGTCGCCGCGGATGGCCAGCACGTCGCGCAGCAGCGCGTCCGTCATCGCAAACTGCCCCTCCTCCACCGTCCAGGTCAGCGGCAACACCAGCGTGTCGTCGACCTCGATCTCCAGCGCCGCCAGCGCGCGCTGCCGGCGCGGCGCGAGCGCCAACGCCGCCGTCAGCTGGTTCACGTCGTTCGTCGCGAGCGCCTTGGACACCAGGCCGCGGCCGCTGCTGATGACGTGGCCAAATATCTCGGCGATGTGGAAGTAAATGTCGCTCCATGCGCCTTCGATGTCCTCGTCCCAGGCCTCCACGCCCACCATGCCGCCCAGCGTTTGCAGCAGCACGTGCCCAAACGTATTGAGGTGGCCCTGGTGGATGTCGTACTTGATGTGACGCATCGCGATGGCCTTCAGCTCCACGTCCAACACGTGCGCGTCGCTCAGGGAGCGGACCTGAATTTGGAAAAAGTCGCAGAGGGAGAGGAGGGGGGCGAAAAGTCAATGTTATCGAGTCGTACCAAACTGTGCTACCCGCTACGCGGCGCTAGTTGGGCGGAGGTCGCATTGGAGTGTTCGACGGCGTAGCGGCACGCACGATGAGGTCCAGCGCCTTGCCCAGCATGACCGTCTGCATCTTGGTCGGCTTGGTGAACAGCTTCTGCAGCTCGGGGGCCGCGCGGAACAGCGCGGCGAACAGCTGCACGCTGATGTCCGCGAGGTCCAGGTGCGTGGTGATGTGGTCCCAGCTCTTGGTCACCAGCGCGCACACGGTGCTGGCCGCCTCCAGGTGGCGCGTGAACGCGGCGCTCACAATCTGCCACATCCATTCCCACGCCTCGCGGGTCTGGTCGTCGTACAGCCCGTACGCGCCGAGCACCTGGCGATGGCAAACAGCGACGACATAAAGGTATAAGCGGCACCTCGCGGCATTCATCGCCATCCCCATGCTGGGACGTACACATCCGTCATTCGATTTTGTTATATCATGAGTAATAAGTTAGTGATGATCATCTTAGTGATTGATGAGTTATGTAAGACGTGCATAAAAGTGACACACATATGCACACCTAACGCACACATAACATATATAACAATACACATACTGGTACCGTAAAAATACAAACGGTCCGCAGATAAATACCGTTTTCGACCCCCGTGAAGAGGGAAACGTATTGATACGAAGAAATCAGAATATGGCACAAATAAATCACGAACATTCCGACCCAAAGGTACAAAAAAAAAACTTGACCCAGCGGAGCGTAATTAAATGTACGGTACATAAAAGGGCCCCTACGTACAAGGCATACATAATACATAATACATATATATATATAGGGGGATGTCGAAGGCTCAGGACTGCGTACCTGCTCCAGAAAGTCAAAGAGCGCCTCCCCAAAGCGCGGGAACATGGCGGGCTTGATGCCCATCTGGTCGTGCCCGAGCGCCAGCACGCGCAGCTTGTGCTGCAGCACCTTGGGCTTGGTGGCGCTGTTGACGATGAGCTCCAGCGCGAGGCCCATCTTCTCCGCGTGGCTCTCGCTCTTGCCAAAGTTGAAGTCGCGCACCGCCCAGGCGTTGCGCGCCGCAAAGATGTCCAGGAAGGTCTTCCCCACGCGCTGCCGGCCGTCGATGTAGTCGGGGTTGCCGTCCGTGAGCTGGTCGCGCAGGCGCCAGGTCTGAAACAGCTCGTTGGGGTTGTGGTGGGTGTGCCCATCCTCCTTGGAGGGCTTGGCCCTGGGGGCGCGCTTCTTGCGCCCGCCCGTCAGCAGGTTAAACGCAGACTTCCCAAACTTGGAGAAGTACTTGGACTTGCCTCTCAGAAGTCCCCCCGTCTCGTCCGCCTTCCCCTCCTCCTCCTCTTCCTCCCCCTCCTCCCCCTCCTCCTCCTCGTCATCGCTGTCCTCGTCGCTCTCCTTCTCGCTGTCCCCCGCCTCCTCCGAGAGCGTCTTCTTCTGCTTCTTCTTCTCCTTGGACGACTTTTTCAGGCGCCCCTGCTCGACCGCCTCCTCATGCAGCCGCTCCACCATCTGGTTCCACGACGCGTTGAGGAGGATCACCTTGGGGCGGCCGCTGGTGGTGGCACCCACCAGCAGCGTGATGACCTCGTTCAGCGCCCACACCCAGGCAGCCTTCGCCTTGGAGCTCCACTTGTGCCCCTTGTTGCTGACCTCCCGCTTCATCGTCGCCATCATCGCCGCCTTGAACGGCTCCACGTGCCGCGCCTCCAGCCCGTACTCGATGTGCTTCAGCGCCATCTCCGCGATGGTGGCGCTCAGCTCGCGCGGGCTGTCCAGGGCCAGCAGCCGCACCACCTCGTGCAGGATCATGCCCAGCTTGACCGCCAGCAGCTCCGTCGGCTTGTCCGCAAACAGCTCGTCCCGGATCTCGGGCGCCTGGGCAAACAGCTCCTGCGCAGTCGCACCGCATCGGCGGGCTGTCAGTACGGCTGATGCCGTCCGCAGGCACCAAGATGGCGCGGATGCGTAACATGTAGGCCCCTATACGTGGAAATGCCCCCAGGAGACAGTCGCCAGGAGCCATTCACGCTAATATATTCAGATACTGCATCGATGAGCAGTCAAGACCACTTTCATGCGGTGATGCTCCTCAGTCACCCTGGATGTCTTTTGATGTCTTTCATCCCTGCCCCCCTTTGGGGTGTCCGTCAGCGTCCGCGGGATGCCACGCCGGGCCGTTTCCCCCACGCGCCTACGCGCTCTCCTGTGAACATTGTACGGTCAAGCAGCCAAAGCTGCGGTGCGGACCTCATAAAAGGCGTTGCCAAACGCCTCCATGTTGGCGGCGGCCGAGTTGTGCTTGGAGTACTGCGAGAACTTTGGCTTGATGGTGCCGTCCAGCTGGTCCGTGGTGATTTTCAGGATGGGGAGCATGCGGTTGCGCGTCTCCATCTCCTGCGGGACAGGAGGCGGGCGGGGGGGGGGGGGGGGGAGGGGGGCAGGGCGCAGTTAGCGAGGGGGGATCACGCGGCGCGCCGGCGGCGAAGGAGGCCTGATTCGCCCTCCCCTCCTGCCCTGTCAACTCAGCGTGACTCATTCCAGTCCTAATACGCGCCTGTCAGGATGTTGACCGTCACCCCTGTTGCTGCTGCGAAACACCGACGCACCTTTAAGAACCTCATGACACAACCCTTTAATTGGGGTTGCATGTTACCTATGGGGACCTTTGCTGTAGCACCCCTATCTATACATTCGTCTGGATTTGATCTCTGGAAGGTAGGGCCGGGTCAGATTCAGATTGTTCTTGTTACCATGTCCGCACCCGTAGCGCATTTCTTGTTATTATATGCGCTCCTGCCGGGGTGGGCGGGTGCGCTCATGCCCAGTGGCGTTTGCTTTCGACGCGCGTGCGCTTATGGCTCGATTCGCGCAAGGCCCGATGGTGGATTATTGTGTGTGGGTGGGTTGGTGGGTATGGGCGCAGGGTGCTGAGGCGGCCCACCTTCATCGTCCACTCGTCGCGGTCCAGCTCCCCGAGGCCCAGCGACGCCGCGGCCATGCCGCTCATGATGCTGCCGGATTGGCGGGAGCTGGCCGCGGACGGCGCGTACGACAGGCCGCTGGACTGCTTGGTCAGCTGGGGGCCGTTGTTTGCGCTGAAGGAACCCTGCTTGCTGAAGGAGCCTTTCTTACTGAACGACCCCGCTTTGCTGAAGGAGCCATTTTTGTTGAAGGAGCCTGGGCTGGGCAAGCCTGTCCGCAGCAGCAGGGCAGAGGAGGCTCAGCATGGGGAGCCCCGTACCGGTGGAAAGGGTGGCTGGCCTTGGGACGGCGGGATCTTCCATGTGCGCTGAGAAGAGAGGGGGGGGGGGGGGGGGGGGGGGTCACCTGTGCTGGAATTGATAACTGAGCTGCGCTTTGAACCTGCAGAAAAATGAAGGCAGCGTGGATTAGAGGGGGGGGTTCTGCTCTCCCTTCTGTCAGCGCCGTCGCGATTTGTGAATCCCGATGGGTGCGGGGGAGCACGGCCAGGGTGGTGCGACCGGGTCGGCGTACCTGCGACGAAGGGCTGCGCGTTGGGGTCGATCCCGTCCGCGGAAGTAACGAGACTGCTGCGCCGCGTGCCTGCCACACAAGCAACCGAGCAGCGGAGACTCAGCAACGCGCAAGAGCCGAAGGAACTCCCCCCCCCCCCCCCCCCCACCCCCCACCCCCCCCCCCACACTCCCCCCCCCGCCCGGGCATAGCATGCCGTGCCGCAGCGTGCGCTATCTGTGCGGCATACAGGCACGGGCGGTGCAGCTGTTAATTATTGGTACCTGCGACGAAGGGCTGCGCGTGCGGGCCGGCCGTGTCCACCGGCGGGTTCTCCGCTGCCGCCTCCTCGATAAGCGCGGAGAAGGGGCACAGCGAGGGGTCGGCGCCGGCGCCGTGGAAGTTCCCGGCCGCGCCCGGCGCGTGCCCAGGCGGCGGCGGCAAGTGCACATGACCGTCCGGCCCCGGCAGCAGCGCAGGAGACACGCCGGCCTCCGCCCAGCTGCTCAACGCGGGCGGCGGCACCGGCGCGGGGGTGGGCCCCGACTCATAGGCGGCCGCCAGGTTGGATTCAATGTTCTCCATGAGCCCGACTTTGTCGTCCGACGCATCCCACTCCGCGTCCTCGTCCAGTGGCGGTAGTCCGCTGGCGGACATCGGCTTCGCCGCCGCCTTGCTGGAGGGCTTGGGCATCGCTCCTGCGGCTGGGAAATGCAGCGCACACCTGCAGTGCCCTCCCGCTCAGCCGACAGCTGGACCTCCGCCGGCGACCCGGACGCAGCCCCCGCAGATCGCCGCGCAACGGGCAAGCTGGGCACTGCGTGTGCGTCAATCGGCGCTGTCCATCCACTTTGATGTCGTCCCGGAGATGCGGACGCGGGCAGCGTGGCAGTAGCAAGCGGCGCGTTGTGGAGTTGTTGCTGTTGGAGTGTTGGGCTGCGGCCGGTGGTGCGCCAGAGCGGCATGCCAGCCCGTCCGGCCCCACGCACGTACCGTCCTGCTGCATCGGCCCGCGCCTGATAAGGACGCGAGCCACGCGCTACCTGTACTCGTACAACAAAGCTACAGAACGCGTTACGGGTTACCTTCCCCCCCCCCCCCCGCGCGCCTCTCTGTCTGGTTTACGCGAGTGTACGAACTACTGGTACGCGGTCTAAATAAAGGTCTAACTAAGGCCATCTCACTCCTCCGTAAGACACATTTTTGGTAGTTGTGATACTGTTTTATTAAAAAACCGGTAGTGGTCGCTGCTAATCCTTATTTCTGTACGTACGGTCCGACGGTCGGTACTCGTAGCGACGGATATTTAGTACGATTAGTTTCATTTAGTCAGTTTTTGGCGGTGCCCCTGCCCCCCCCCGCCCCCTCCCCGCCTCCTTTTTTACCCGTCCTCCTGCCGCCCGGGTCCAGGAGTGCAGACTGCTAGACCCTTATGCTCGGAGGATTTTTTCCTTCCCCGTCCTCCTGTCCTCAAGGGCCCTCAGCACTATTTTGAGTTGACGGTAGGTCATCAGTGCTGCCGTCAAAACAGGTACTGGTGTGAATTACAAAAAGGCCAGTAGCACATTCCCCTACCACTAAAAAGTAATAATTACATGAGCTAGCTGCAAAAAGCGATCAGGAAATCACCCGAAAAGGCAATAGGAAACGTCCACTACAGCAACTGATGCGAGATGGAAGCAGCAACAGCAGAGGGTGCGGAATGAGCACGAGCAGACGCATCAGACTTGGCCGTCTGCACTCCGGCAGAGAGAATGCACCATGCACGCAAGCATAGACTCGCTGCAACAAACCCCGCCGCGTGCGCGACAGGTGATTGCAGAACTCAGCAGGCTGGCTGGTGACTAAGTTCCGAAGAGCCTGGACGGACTGACCACGAAGGCAGCATGAAGGACCGCCAGGGAAGTTGCGCACAGTAAGTAACACCGCGAAGAGGTAGACCATCGTAATGTACCGCCGACGGTCGTACTCATATCGACGAGTACTCCTTAGTACGACTACATGTACTGACACCCAGGTACATGTAGTTTCATTTCAGTCAGTTTTTGACGATGCCCCCCCCCCCTTCCCCGTTTTCGACCGCTCCTCCTGTCCTCATTGTTTTGATGAGCAGAAGTTGACGTCATCAGTGTGTCAGAACAGGCGGTATATCCATACTTGTGAGGAGATATTCTCACGATATATTTACGATACACTCTCGCAGTGTGTCATCCACGGATCCTCCGCGCTTTTGATAGGGCTCGGCTATCATAAGCTACCTCCTGACATGCAAGCGCGGAGGATCCGTGGATGACACCGCGAGTGTATCGTATATGGGGATACATATCGTGAGAATATCTCCTCACGTTCCATCCCCTTGAACGGTAGGTGTAGCGAGCGGTTGGCGGTTGGCGCTATTAGCGACTAGTTGGCCACGGTATGATGACATGACACTGTTAGTTTGTCATATCATGATTTTTCGTGATATGACAATGTTAGTTGGTCACATCATGTCGTATGTACTGCGCGAACCGACCCACACCAGGAATCGATCCGTGGACTCCGCGCTATCAAAAGCTACGTTGTTATTACCATATTCTACCTTTTGGTTGGCCACGGTACGATATGACAATGTTAGTTGGTCATATCATGGTTTTTCGTGATATGGCACTGCTAGTTGGTCACATCATATCGTATGTAATGCGTGACATCCGCGAATCGACCCACACCGGGAATCGATCCGTGGACTCCGCGCTATCAAAAGTTATCAAAAGCTACGTTCTCATAAGCTATCAAAAGCTACGTTATTGTCACATGTGCGTTCCTTTATAATACATCAACTGACAATGATATTTCATCTACTAAACAAAGACCTATGGGTCCCAAACCCTTTCCATGAGTCACAAATTCCTCAGAGTCATAATGTGAGGAGATATTCTCACGCTACGATATATATAATATACGATACAATCTCGCATGTAGTTTGTCATCCACGGACCCTCCGCGCTTTATTTGACGATAGATAGAGCGAGATTATCAAAAGCTACCTCCTGACAGTAAAGCGCGGAGTCCGCGGATCGATTCCCGGTGTGGGTCGGTTCGCGGATGTCACGAATTACAAACGATATGGTATAACGAACTAACAGTGACATATCGCGAAAACCATGGTATGACCAGCTAACATTGTCATATCATACCGTGGCCAACTAGCAGTGCCAACCGCTACACTACCTACGTTCATGGGGATGGAATGTGAGGAGATATTCTCACGAAATATATACGATACACTCTCGCATTGTAGTGTCATCCACGGATCCTCCGCGCCTTTGATAGAGCGTGGCTATCAAAAGCTTCCTTCTGACAATAGTCGTACAATGCGCAGATATATTGAATGATAATTATAAGTGATGGTCGCCCGGCCGCCGGGCATGTGGACACTGCTATACATATATATGAGGGACAGCACATCATGCCGTGCTGGTCCTAACAATATCCCTACCAATATTTATCCTTACATCGGTGCTTTAACATATGCGCACTACAAACATAATGAAAAGCAACTATGAAAGGTTGCCAGCAAAAAAGAGACATAAGCCTAAAACCAAGGGCCAAGCAAGAGGCCATGGATCCAAGAACCAAGGAAGAGCCAAGGGAACCAAGAAGTCGCCAAGCTGCCAAGGAACCAAAGGGTCAAGGGAAGCACTGAAGTCAAGGAACGACCAGAAAGACCGAAAGGGGAACGAACATGAAACCAATGGGGACCACCGCCCCAGGGTAGGCCATCAGCCGCGGCGAGCACGCTTGCATCTAATGACCCGGGTTCTAGCAACACATGCCGACGAGCGACGCGACGCATGCGCGGGAGCACCATCACGTGCCGCGCGCGCGCGGCCGCGACCCCGCCAAGAACGTTGTTTGCATGTGCCATGTTGATGAGTAAGGAACTAACAGAACAGAACAGAACTAACAACAACTAAGGATTATGAAAGGTTGCTAGCAAAAGAGATGAGACATAAGCCTGAAACCAAGGTCGAGCAGGAGGCCAGGGAGCCAAGAACCAAGGAAGAGCCAAGGGAACCAGGAAGTCGCCAAGCTGCCAAGGAACCAAAGGGTCAAGGGAAGCACTGAAGCCAAGCAACGACAAGAAAGACCGAAAGGGAAACATGAAACCAATGGGGATCACCGCCCCGGGGTAGTAGGCCATCAACCGCGGCGAGTACGCTTGCAACCGATGACCCGAGTCATAGCAACACATGCCGACGAGCGACGCGACGCAGGCGCAGGAGCACCATCACGTGCCGCGCGCGGCGCCGCGACCCCGCCAAGAACGTTGTCTGCATGCGCCATGTTTTTGATGAGCAAGGAGAAACGGCGGCACCACGCAGACAAGAGCTGGCCGATTTTCTGGCCAGTGTGCGTGCGTGTGGCTAGCTTTCGCGAGCTCCACCAAGAACGCCTCAACGTGCGGGGTGAGCGAGCCGAATAACTCGGAGACGGCGAAAGGAACAAAGCGAAGCATGCCGGCGGCGTTTCGGACATCCTCGTCATACTTTTGGATTTTGTGGCGCTCTGCGGCCCGCAATGCAGTATCCTACTCCTGGGATACGAGTAAGAATTTACTCACCCCCTTCCTATACAGGAATGATAACTTTTTCTTAACTCGTAACGGTACACGGTACGGGTACAGTGGACGGTCAAGATCTCGTCCACCTGCACCCGTGGCGATCTGACGGTCCGTATAGAACGGGTATCGCTATTGATAATTATCATTCCTAATGATAACTTTAGCGCTCTTCAATCCCGAAGCCGCTCGGGATTGAAGAGCGCTGGAGTTATCATTACGGATAATGATAACTTTTCCGTCCCGTACGGTACGTTTTTAACGCCCCTGTGGCCGCCGCCCGCCTGTAGTTGTCGCCTCTGCCACCCGGTCCGACCGCCATGGCGGACCATCAGCTCGAGATCCCCGCCCGCGTGCCCCGCCTGTGGGCACCTGTAGGCGCAGCCCAAAGGACCCACATGCGTCTGCACTGCACGCCCACAGCGGCCACAGCGCCACAGATATGCGGAGCCCCGTCCACGCCCACGCCCTCTGCCTCGCCCACGGCCTCCGCCGTCGCCGCCGTCAGCTGCTGCCGTCAGCTGCTGCCGCCGTCGCTGCTCGTCTTCGGTGTCGTGCGGGCGAGGCGGGAGTCGCTGCGCTTGACTGGGCCGAGGAGGTGTCGGCAAGTGGGTTTGGGTGGAGGATGCGGAGTGCGGGCGATGCCGAGTGCGCTGCCCGGCACGGTCCCCGCGCGAATCCGCTATCCTGTACGGGCGGCGGTAATGACGGAATGATAACTTATCATTCATACTGTATAGGACCGTGGCCGCGATAATGATAAAGTCACCCGGAAAAGTTATGAAAAATAGTTATGAAAGTCTGTATAGGAAGGGGGTTACCCGTATATATTCCTTATACCCTGTACACTTGCTTTTTCCGCTTTCCCCGTTCTCAGTACTACTGTCCGTGCATTTTCCGGACGCTTTGCTTGTAAGGATTGATTACAGCCTTCACCCGGTGCGGATTCACTCGCAGCAACTAAGGATTATTAGGATCTTTTCAACGTGGACTGATTTCTGGCTGCTGCTGCAGCTGCACCAAACCTTCCAGCCCCCACCTGGCGCCAGGCTTCAATTCGTACCCCAGGCAAATCCCACTGCGGGCTTAGGACAGCAGCGCCTGCCGTCCTGCTTTGCTGCCCGCTCAGCGCCCTGCGGAACCGATCCAACGCACCGCAGCACCACGCGCCCAACCGCCTCGTCAAAACTGCACACCGGCCGGTCCGCAGCCGGCGGCGGGGTGTGGAACCCCATCAGCCCCCCCTCCCCCCTTGTGTGTGAGCCCTTCTTCCCCCACCGGCCGTGCTACCCCCTCCTACTGCTGCCGGGCGATCGACATGAGGGCTGCGCCCGCTGCCGGCAGCGGGCGTGACGTGGAGACGCTGCTGGGGCTGAACCAGCTGCTGGAGAGCCGCGAGCCCGTGGCCAAGGCGTGCGCTGCGGTGCAGACCTGCCTCGCGGCCAACCGGTGCTTACCCCTTCTCTCCCCCCCTGCTTCTGCCTATTCCTTGCTCAGAGTACCTAGAGGGCCAGCGTTTATCAGATGGTGCCGGTAGGTAGCGGTACCCAAACGCGGGGGGGGGGGGGGGGGGGGGGGGGCGATGGGTGTTCACCTGCCCCACCTTCCATCAGGCTGACTCCAGATGCCCCTCCTCCTCTCCCGCTGCTGCTGACGCAGGGATAATCTGCGAGGATTCTTCGAGCAGTGTTTCCCGCTGCTGCTGACCAAAATCTTTGGCTATGGGGGCGGCTCCCTCAGCTGGCTGGCCGCCGTGGCGCAGGTCCCCCCCCCCCCCCCCCCTTATCCCGCGTCGTCCCTCCACTCCATCTCTCATGAAGTACATCCCTAAGTGTGCAGCTTCCCTGGTGCTTTTTGTGTGATCATGTCCTGTAGTATGGCTAGTATGTTGAGCCCTTAGGCTTCCCTGGCTCTGTTTCGAGCAGCCCGGCAAGGAGCGCGACGCCGCCATCCTGGTGCAGCTCCTGTCCCCCAAAGGCACAGCCCCCCCCCCCCCCCCCCCCCCCCCGCCTCCCCGCCCTTCCCCTTCCTCTCCAGCCTCGCTGTGCCGGGTTGCGCGCCAGGGCCTGCACACCGGGGCCCTGCACTCGGCAGGGGTCCCGCCTGTGGATTTCACACATCCTAGCGAGGCGGGTCACGTTCCATAGGGTTTTTAGGGTTTTTAGGATTTAGCGTGTGGAACAGCTCTGTGACCTTAACCCTCCCCCCCCCCCCCCCCCTCCCCTCCGGGGCCACCCACAGGCAAGCTACTCTCCGCCATGCAGAGCGCGGACGCGGACCACATCATCCGCTTCATCCTGCCGCCGGAGCGGCTGCCGCCCCGCACGCAGGTGGGCCCCTCCTTGTGCATGGCTCTTGAATTGGGGGTTGAACCCTGTTCCGGTCTTGCGAGGGGGGAAACGGCCCGCGGCCACACAGACATGCGCTCCTTGGGGCTGCAGCGCAGGTGGCCGAGCAAATGGTCCGGCCATAACAACGCCCGGGCTGCACGGAAGCTTGTTAGGAAGGCTTCTGTTCAAGGCTGGAGCTGAATCCACCTGAATTTTGGGATTTGCCTGATTTCACCTGAATTCAGCTCCAATAGCTGATTGGATTTTGGGATCCGCCTTAATTCACCTGAATACAGCTCCAGTAGCTGAATTCACCTTGATTTTGGGGTTTGCCTTATTTCACCTGAATACAGCTCTGCTGAATTCACCTGAATTTTGGGATTCGCCTTATGTCACCTGAATTCAGTGTAGATGAAGTCACCTGATTCCTAACTGAAAAATGAGATTCTGGCTGAACTCTGGCATTTCCAGGATCTTTAGCTGGAATCCGGTCCTGAATTGCTCCTGGCTGAGTTCGATACGCCGGATCTGCGGGCCGGTGAGGATCAGTGTGGCAGTAGTCCGTTTAGACAGTTAGGAGAGGTTTAGGATGTCTGTCGGCATTAAACGCAGTGCAACTTGAGGCTTTGGGTTGGGTTGACCGGAGCCATGGAGGTGACCGTAGAACCCTCCCCCCCCCCCCGGGCTGTATGGGCTTACCCAAGGCGTGCCCCCTGCTCGCGGCGCAGGTGCTGCTGTCGTCGGAGGAGGGGGTGAAGGAGCTGCAGCAGTGGCCGCAGTACGCCAACAGCATCGTGATGGACCCCAAGTCGGAGCACTACCAGGTGTGCCCCCCCTTATCCCCCCGGTGCGAATTGAGCGCACAGTGGCGTTACCCCTACGGGGGGCCGGCGCGGTGATAGGGGCATTGCGAATGGGAGCCTACCCAGCGCCTGTCAGAGGCGAGATATACACGACGCTGTAGCAGAACTATAGCGAATGCTCTTTGTGGTCTTAGCATTGGGGGCTCATCATAAAGGTTTATCATAGGTGAGTCGGTACCATGAACACCACCCGTTAAGACCCCCCCTCCCCCCTAATGAACGAGCGGGAGCGGGGCATACACGGGCGCAGTTGTACTTTGTTTCATACACCAGTAGTCAACATACCCCTCAAGGGGGCGGGGGAGGGGGAGGGCGTCATTGGGGTCATGTCGCTGGACTCAAAAATGTCGGTGCGGCAGCGTCGCAAACGCCGTACCGGGAACATCCGGGTCACCGTGCCGAATCACCCTGGGCGACGGGTTGCCCCGTTGCGCGCGTGCAGCGATCCCCTGTGTCATCCTATTGGGTAATACACCTGACCCCGCTCTTGACTGCCTCGCGGTCGCAGATCCAGGTGAATGTCTTCAACTACTTTCTGTTCTGGTTTGCGTTCTACACGATGGGGAAGCAGAGCAACCACGGCCGCATGGACGCCGGCAGGTGGGACCCCCGCCCCCCCAACACACCCCACACCCACCCACCCATCCACCCACACAGACACACACCTGCCGCCATTCCACCTGTCCGCCGCTGACCTGAGATCACGTATCCTGGGCTTTTTATTTGGGCCTCAACAAGAAGACAGCCTCAACTCTCAGCCTCATGTATGTAGACATATCCGTCCACATGCACATGCACATGCACATCTACATCTACATGTGCATACACATACACAGACATATGCATATACATTTACATATGCATATGCATATGCATATACATATAAACATGCATATACATATTTAGTCATATACATGTACATACATAAATACACGTACATATGCGTATACATATACATATACACATATATATTCCGGTTCTCAAGCGACCGCGACCATATAAGCTCATCAGACCACATCATGTGGCACCAAACCTCACCTGTAGTTTGTACAGTCGTCTTACCGGTATCAGAACCAATTGTGTGAAGTACTTAACGGTACAAGTACACAACCGGGTTATTACCTTGGTGCAGTGCAGGATGTTGTTCGATGTTGCGTGATGCCAATGTTGACATTTGGTACGGTAGTTAAGCTGTTCATATTGAGCGATGTATATTTTGCAATGGTTGCAGTCGCTTGAAAATCAGAATACGTACATATATATATATGTATATATATATATATACATATATACATATATATATATATATACATATATATACATATATATATACATACATATATATATATATATATATATATACCTAGACATGTACATGTACATCGGCATAGACATAGATATAGACATGTTTGGTCGTGCGTGTTTGTGTTTGCTTGATGCATTTGCTTGCGACGGACTTGAAGCAGCGAGCGGGCGGGCTGACTGGCGACGGCATGGCGCGGCAGGTACAACTCGCGCGTGGGGCGCAACATCGGCAAGATGAAGGACTGGGTGAGCGACACGCGGGAGACGCTCTTCCACGGGCACCACGCGCGCCCCAGTAGCGCCAATCCCTACCTTGTCATCCTGCAGGACTACCTGGAGTGCTTCCTGCCGCGCAGCCCGGACGCGCAGCAGGCCCGGGGTGATCTCCTGCCCCTTGCGGCGCCAACGACTGCTTAAGCTTCGCTCTGGTTGTGTGGCAGGCGAGGTGGGCAGGAGGCAGAGCCCCCTGACTGCGCTCCTGCATGGGCGCCCCACCCACAGGCTCGGGCGTCGTGCTTCTCGGTGTCCTCATCGAGTCCTGGCTCACCTTCTCCGACGACGTAGGCGGCGGCACGCCCCCGGCGGCAATGGCGCAGCGAGCGCTGCGCCCCACGGCAGCGCAGCGCCGGCAGATCGCCGCCAACATGCTGGCGCAGGCCGGGCAGGGCGGCATCGCTGAGACCGCCGCCTCGTCGCAGGCCACGTTCCTCAGGCAAGGGTCCCCACACGCCCCGACACAACCCACTACTTCAGCCCATGACTTAGCCTGTGCGACCTCCGCCAGCCGTCGCTGAGCGGTCCTTACAAGGGTTGCAACGCTTCCTCGGCATATTATTTGGCTTGCTGGTGAATGCAACTATCGTTTTGACACTCGGGAATCAACCATGAACGAGCGGTTTTCCAACCTCCGGGAAGTATACCATTCTCACATTACACACTGACACAATAGTATCGAATGGTATTGTGGATCTGTGGGAGCTCATTGATAGGTAGAGCTGACAATGTCTTTTTGGGGTTGAGAAAGTCGCACTACTATTCTAGTAAGATGGTTTAATTTTTTATTAAAACCAGTGGCTTGCATCCCAGATAATGTTAGCATGCGTTACCCACGCCGGAATGTGAGCTTGTGGAACTAATGCACCCCCCCGTTCTTCTCCCCGCAGGCAGCGCATGTACCAGCCGCCCTCGGACGAGCTCGTGGCGGCGGTCACCCGCCTCGTGGTGCACCTCACCTGCCGCGAGCAGGGCGCCGGCGTGGCGCCCGTGCACCTGGGCGCCCTCTCCTGGCTGCCGGCCGTACCAACGCTGGAGGCGCAGCTGCCGCCGCCCCCAAGCCTGCCGGGACAGTACCTGGGAATGGCGGGTGGGCGCTCCTTCCAGACGCTCATGCGCTACGTCTACCGCTTTCTACGGTGAGCGGCAGGCCTGGTGCCACTGCAGGTGCCCCGTCTCTGGAGCATACATGAGTCCCAACTCTCATTGGCCACATTGGCCTCAGACAAATGGCGCCATGCCCCCCCCTCCCCCGCGGGGTGCTGTCCACTCGCCAGTGGCGCCGGGAGCATCCTAACCCTAGGGCAATTGCCGATTGGCCACTTGACCTTGAACAATTGCCGGCCGTAGTATTATTATAGGCGTTATTATAGACACATTATTACACTGTAGACGTACCTAAGGGTTGCGTTGCCTGATTGTGGTATCCGATCCGCTTTGGAGACACTATATAATTTTCAACAATGGTCACGATACCTCAGAAGGCGTCACAAATACACCATTGAGCTCTCCATTTCGATGTTGCGAACCCACTTGTGATATTTTGGACCTTTGCATTCATTGGAATGGTCCGCCTGCAATTTGTACCCCCTCCCTCCCCCGATCATCATCGCCCACCGTGCCCCTCCTGCCGCCTTTCCAGGGTCAGCATGATGCGCAACCCGGTGGAGAACGTGGGCTCCATGCACAAGCTGCTGGACCTCTGGGCCGCGGCCGCGCTGCCCTGGACCAGCCAGCCGCTGCCGCGCCCCTCGGCGCCGGCGACGCCGCAGTCGCCGCCGCTGACGCAGATCACGTCGCACCTCCCCGGCCTGCTGCACATGAACTCGCCCCCAGCGGCCCAGCAGGTGCTTCCCCCTTCCTCCCAACCACCAAGATGCCTCCGGGGCTTGAGTGAGATTACCCCCAGCCACACGCGTTTCTACAATTATCGTAAGCCCATTGATAAAATTTGAAACTTTGGATTTCTTACAACTGTATTCCTGTTCGGTGTTTGATGCTAAGCATGCCAGCTGTCTTACGGCTCAAGCGACACGAACTCGCATAGGGTCTGCTGCCCCCGGAGGTGGCATTGCACGTAGCGTGTGGTCCTCTGAGGGCCAAGTCCCTAATCTCTCCCAACTGCTGGCATAGTGATTCCTCGTGGGCAACGCCCCTTCATATGGAGCACTACGTCCCAGCCCCAGACGCCCATCCACCGGTTTGTGTTGGGAAGCACCGCCCCTCGATCCGCTTGGCGCGAAGGGGTCCCTCCTCCTCCCCCCTGCTCTCCATTGCTACTCGGCAGCACCTGGCAGCAAGTCGCGGCACTTCTTTGGGGGAGGCATTATCACTCTGTATTATTCGTGTTTTTTGTGGCATAGTGTACGTATTTCGGCATCGCGGGGTTCGCCCATATTCATATACTCCTTTTAACACAGTGTATTACATCTCGAGGAATCCCAAAACAAAACAGCCTACAGTGAACCGAACGCAGTCGTACAGTACTGCTGGGCTGATTATGTGTTATTAACTATGACGAAGATGTGTTTTCTTCTCGCATTTCCATGCAACCCCAAGGAAGTGTATTGCGATTTGAGTGCGAGCATCAGAGCTCACCGTGCAGAGTTGTAGGCTTTGGGATTCCCATGCGCCACGGTCCCCCCCCCCCCCCCCCCCCCCTTCCCACTGTCACTTGGGCGCGGGTCAGATGTGGCCAACTCCACTGAGCCCGCGCTGCCCTCTGGCTCGCAGGCGCCCGCCCGGCAGCTGTACTCCGCCGAGTGGCGCAACCACACGCTGACCACCCTGCCCTTCATCCAGCTCATGCTGCCCCTCCTCATCGAGGTCACCGTCAGCCGGGTGCAGTACTCCCCGCAGCCGCTGGAGCCCGTCAAGGAGCTGCTCACGGTCCTGCCCATCCCCCCCCCCCCCCCCCCCCCCTTCTTCCTCTCCTCCTTTCCTCGCCGGATTGTAATGGCCTGAAACTAAACACACCGTAGGTTCACACCTGATTACTATGTCCAAGACCCCCCCCCCCCTCCCCCGGAAACAAGGAGACCTAATCACATAAGGGCGCCGGCGCAGTAATAAGAACACTGCGGATAGGAACCTGCCAGAGGTCAAAGTTGGAGGAAACTATTGCAGAACTATGGCGAATGTTCCTGTAGGTTGCAAGCCCAGTTTGAGGCTGGTAATACGGGTTCTCATGCGGGTGCGTCGAGAAGGATGAGGGGTGAGTAATGGTTCTGGCCGGGTGAGTCCAGGGACAGTGTGGTTGTATCACGAAACACCACTCTGTTCTCAGCGCCATCTGGCAAAAGGGTTAATTTGGGGGGTGCCCGCGAATCGGGTTAAATTCTCTGTATTTGCATGTGTAGCAACCGCTCTCTCGGCTGGCCTTGCTGCTGGGCGCACGCCTCACGCTCGCGCGCGGCGCGCATCAGGTGCTGCAACCGCTCGCGGAGTCCTCTGAGCTCGTGGATCTGCTCAAGGTACGAGGGCCGGCGACGTGGACCCCGCCCGGGTGCCCCGCCCCTCTCTTTCCCCTCCACCCCCTGCAGCTCGCCAGGTGCTGCCTTGCCAAGCCATATGCGGCGACTAACGTCTCCGCTGTGGCCGCTGCGGGCGGACCAGATGGTGGACAGCTCGCTCGAGCACTTCCACGCCAGCCACCACCGGACCACGGAGGCCGCGTACGCCGACGTCCTGCCTTTCCTCTGCGACCAGGCGGTGGACTGGGAGAGAGTGGCAGGTGGGGTCACCCGTAGTCCCAAATTTCAGGGGTCACACCTATATGTTTTAGGTCGTATTCTTTGATTATTTGACCTACGCTTATCTAAAGGCCCTTTAATTTAGGTATTAATAAAGATCACTGAAATAATCTCCTCCAGAACCTGTTACATCACCTGCTGTATACTGAACGCAGGTCCCGGGGCGGGTCCCGGAAAACCCAGAGAGTTTGTCGATGGTTTCAGTACTGGAGTAGTTTGCTGATGCGTGTTTCTTGAAGGTAGGCCGGGAGAGAGTGGCAGGTGTATCAGATACTTCGGCGTTCCCGACCGGCTGATACGATACCGGGCGCGTCGCCATCGTCTATCGTGTACGAGTACCGAGATACTATAGTGAGTATTGCAGCTCGTCGATTTTCATCGGAAAAAAACGCGGCGCGGTGGAGGTCTAGAATCTTCCGGGATGCCCTTTGCAGATCTTTCGTCCCCTTTTTTTTGACGGTCCTTTCGCCGTTTTCGCCGCGAGATGTACGGATTACTGCGCAACATGCCGATGTATTATAAACTGTTAGTACTCAGCGCTGAATGGGAGGTTCCGGGACCGATCTTGCCAGACACGAAGTTGCCCATATTTAATTTAACGACGTCCACGACCGTGACCTGGCCGGATTTTTTCGTCCTTAATTTTGAGATTGTGACATCTGGCACCTAGTACTAAACCGGCTTCGCGGCGCGTGTACGAGGAAACCCCGATATCGGTATTTCAGGATCGCCGTGATTGCTGGGTAAATTACGTTTTAAACCCTAATTTATAGGGTTTATGACACAGGCTCGCCTCAAAGCCCAAGCCCCTCCATCGTCCGGGGTACAGGCGGCTTTTAGGCAATCCCATGACCTACCAGACGGTCTCCAGTGTTCCAAAAAACACCTAAAAGTTATGTAGGTTGTCAGTGTCTGGATTGGTGGCAGACGTGATGTGTATGACGATAATGGAACGAATGTTGAGATGTTGCGAGATCGGCGGAAGTGATACGGATTTCCGGACATGCCGCTTCTGCCTTACGTTGTGCACAAGGAGAAGCGTCACCCCCCCCCCCTTTCCCACACACGTGCAGGGGTGGACCCCTCCACGCGGGCCACGATGGGCATCAGCACTATCCAGCCACTGTTTGGCGTTGAGCCGGGCAGCGCCGCACACAACATGGCGGTGTTGCTGCAGGTGCGCGAACCGGCGTGGGCGGTCATCGTGATGCCAGCCGCAGCCCGCAATCCGGCCCTCATTTGCGTGCCATATATCCATCCAAGAAGTGCCCTTTATGGAGTGCCCTTGATTCCTTGATGCACCGTCACGCAAATCAAACGGATCACCCTTCTCTCTCGCCACCGCGCGTGGTGTCATTTTCGAAAGCACTTGAATGGATAATCGGGAATTTCACGTTTTTACTATTGAAATTTGAATTTGATTATTATTATTATTTTAATTTTCCAAAGTATTTTAAATCTTACTCGTGATTTGTGTTTGCTCCGTGCTATTGGAATTCCCCCTCCCAAATTGGGTGTTACCCCGCCCCGAATTAGGGTAGTCAAATTCTATGGTGTTGCCGCAACCTCACTACTGATAGGATCCCCCCACTCCGGAACTAACGACCCAAAATTGTGGACGCGATGGACCCCACCTACTCGACGAACATACATATACGCTCGATTAAAGTACTAGTCGCCTTTCCGATATCGCCTTCTGCTGCTAGCTTTTATAAATATTAAAGTACTAGTCGCTAGTCGCTACAATTTCGCAACCGCAGTCGCGGTGCCACGCACCTGAAGCTGTCGATTCCCTTCCCGCGCTTGCGTCAGTCTGGGTCGGCCATGGCGGTGCGTGGTATTTTTGTCACTTGCTGGGTTTAGGGCTATGGTTTAGGGCTAAACCGGGACGATGGTTACGCCGCCCGACTCGGTCCGCACGCCGCTCACGCCGCACGGCAGCAAACCGGCAGCAGCTGACGGCCGCGGCTGGTGCGCTCGTGGCGCAGCTCGAGAAGCTGAACATGCTGGAGGGCGGCCGCAAGCTGCTCGAGCGGCTGCGCGCCGCGGCGCTCAGGATCCTGCCGCTGGATGACATCCCGAAGAGCCGGCCGCGCAGCCCGATCCTGCAGAGCGCTGTGGAGCCGAGCCGGTAAGCCCTTCCACCCCCCCCCCCCCCCCCCTTCTATCCCATAAGCACTGAAATGTATTGGTGAACATCGATGTTCCTGCTGATCTCACATGGAAACTGCGAAAGTGTGTCGACCCACCTGGTTGGCAAATTTTCCACCCGTTTCTGTAGACCTGCTGACGACGACATCGAACACAGAGCGATGCTACAACAGTGTTCTTCTTGAGAGCAAAGGGGGGGCACGGCACGAGGGGAAATGCCACGGTGTTTGGCGCGACACCTGTGGTCCGAACGATGGAGGCATGATGGCATCCGGAGTGTCAATAAATTTTATTCCGACGTTGTATCCTACATCGGACACATCCGCTACGAAAAGGCCCGTCCGTGTCTGACGCCTCGGGGCCTTGGTGGGTTCCGCGGGATCCGCTGTCGATACCCAGCCAGAGACATTTTGTTCGACGTTTCTTTTTTGTGTGTGGGGAGTCTTCTCACGCGCACTCATCCGCTTTCGGCCCCAGCGTAAGGCTCATACATGGGTTGCGGTGCGTACATTGGGCACATCCATATTTGCGTTTACATTACACAACCCACTTTGCTCAATTGCAGACAGCAGCTCCGCAAAAGCTCCTGGCAGGACCTGCAGGCGCAAGTTGCTTCGCAAAAAGGTGACCCCCTCACTCCCCCACCCGCCTCTCTATCTATTTATTAGTGCGGGACAGAACTGTTTTGTGTTGAGGTCCAAGAGGCGCTCGTGGGGGTATTTGGTGCTCGCCCCCTGCGCTGCTAATGCGATTCCACCGCGCCCCCCAACAGCCGACATCCGGCGGCCCATCACGAGCCACGAGATCCCGCTCATCGTGCGCGCCGTGCTTCCCATCCACGAGAAGTTTGACCTGGACCTGCGCTGCGTGGCCGACACCCGCAACGTCGCCGCCTACCTGGTGCTATCCTCGTTGCTGTACAGCGCTGCCGGCAGCACGGGGGCGCTGCTCGCTGCGATCCTGCTTGCGCTCGCCGTCCACTTTCAAGTGCAGCTTGAAGCGGGCGCGGCCAAGGCTGGCGAGTGGTTTCATATGTGACCTCACTCTAGTCGAGCTTGGCGTCCATGCTGCCATTGTGATGTGACCACAGGCAGTAAGCAACCACGTCGCTCTGGCCCCTGTCGGGCGCGATACAGCAGCAACTATACATTCAAAGTCTGGATGATGACTGGCCACATATGAATCGTGATATGCATGCAGACCAGTCAGGGCCCAACACGTTCTATCAAGGAATCAATGAACACGACTTCTCCTGAATGCTGGGGTGAAATTCTCGTACCGTGTGATGGGGCTACAATAAACATATGTTAATGTTGAAGTTAATACAACTGAATCACGCTTTGCTTTCTCTTCACAAGCTGTATTTACCAGGGTTGGGCATAAGGCAGAAGGTATTCCGGGAAACTTATGTTATGACATAACATAAGTGGTTATGCTTATGAGGAAGTCACATCGAAAATCGGCATAAGTCCCAGGCATAAGTGCCCGGCGCAAGTGCCGATAAAACCCGCAGTTGGCTCCCCCGCACACCGCGTACTGCTCGTACATACAGTACCTATGTACCAGGTGGCACTATGCCACTATATGAGGGGATAACGGTAGTACAAAATTATAAATAATATACTCGTGATGCCGGAACACGAAAGACCGCCGCAGAGGCAATCTTCTCGCCGGATCGCTATGCAGCACCTTGCCAGCAGGCGCACAGGCGCCCGCCATGACGACACCAACACCCCCAACGGGCAAGAACGGCGCAGCGCTGACGGGATCCGCCATGTCTACATGCGATGGAAGCTCCGTACTGTCGCGCCATACTGCGGTTCGCAGCGAAATTTGCTCCGGTACGGGCGATGGCGGCTCCTCACCCACCGCTGGTGAGCAGACACCCGCCGCCGCACCACCCACTGCGGCCGCTGCCACCACCACCGCCCCAACAGCCGACGGTTCTTCGAGCTTGCCGGCTTCCGATAAGCCTGAACGCGGCGCTTCGGACACACGAATTGCTGAGGACATTCGCCGCGCGCGCGCACGCATTGAGCTGGTGAAGAAGAATCTTGGGGCGTCCTGGGGATCGCACGCGACCCGCAGGAAGTCGCCTTACTGGGGCTTCTTCGTCGACAACTATTTCCAGGAGGCTGACGACTGCGAGGTTGTGGATGGCTCGTCCGCTGGAGAGGCAATATGCTGTATTTTGTGTTTTGGCTCGAGAACCAACCAGCTGCACCCGAAGTTTCCGAGAGAGGGGCCCTTCTGTGCGACTGTGGAGGAGCTGAGCGCCAATAAGACATGGGCTGAGCCGATGGCTGAGCTGACCGGTCGTCTCGGCGGTTCGCAAGCTGTTCCCCAAGTACGAGCTGACATACAAAGGTCGCGGTGGCGGTGTATTTCGGCCACTTCCTCACTGCTTGCCATAAATTATGGCATAATTATGTTATGAGCATTCCCCTACCTCTTGGGTTGAGCGGAGGAAAAGGAGAGCCGCGTCCGAAATCGCCTGGAATACGTGAGAATCGATACCGGTCGCAATACGGTTTTATCACGGAGTTTTAGGCGTCCGTCCTCCGTCCTCCCCCATACGCGCTTCGCGCATGAACCGTCATCCGTTCGGTGTTCGCTCGTTTGATTTCACGGTACTGGTACGTGTACGATAAGATTCTGAATGGATGCGCGTGTATTCTATCCCAGGCACGTCATATATTCGTCTAAATCGCCAAAATAACGCGGTACCGCAGCGCGTTTTTACTGCTGAAGAATCAGCAAGCGAGACTATTCAGCGACTATTCCTTACCTATATACGGTAGTCCAAGTATATCCTGTAAAATGATAATGCTGTAAAAAGGGGTCGCCGCGGTGCGGGGGCAGTCCGCCGACCCGGGGCCCGGCGTCCGTCGACGGACGGGCGACGGTCGAACGACGGCGTCCGGCGTCCGGTGCCGGTACAGGCGGCGGGCGTGGCGATTCGCGGCGTGCCCGCCCCGTAGACCTGACGACCGGCCCGACCTGCGCGGCCTCGTGCGGGATGCGGGCCGCCTGTGGGCGGCTTGTACTGTATTGCTGATCTTGTAGTGCTGTTTTTTGGGGGGGGGGGGGGGGGGGGGTAGTACAACTTTTAGCGGTGGGTTGGGTACCGGCCTTTTTGTAATGCACACCAGTAGTCAGCGGCCCGCTTTTACGCGGCTTGCAGATTTAATCTGTTTCACAAAATAATACGTCTCTTTTGAAAAACAAATTACTGACAAATCTAACGCTAAAAGCATTATTACCCAGAAACAACAGTATTACAAGATCAACACTGCAAGCCGGCTAAAAGCGGCCCGCATCCCGCACGGCCGCACCACGCTCAACCCAAGAGGTAGGGGCACCTCCACAGATCCCCGGCGCGAAGCGCCGCTTAGTATGCAGGTTTCAAAGTCGAGTCTGGTTTTGCCAAAAAGGTCGCGCAGGCTATTTTACACGGTCAAGAGCCGAAATTGGCAGGATGGTTTAGCGAAAGCGTGGAGGGAAAACGGAGTCAGGGGGGGCGCTGCGTGGAACGCAGCGAAAACTGGAAGATGGCAGGCTCAGCTGTTCTGGCTGCTTTTATGTCTACTCGTGCTGCACCCAACAAGGGCGCAACAACAGTTACTAGTTCCCGTACCACTGAGCAGCACTTGTAGCTAAAAAGCGGTTAGGTCAAGGATGGAAACCCCATAAACTAGTTTAGATCATTTCAAAGTTGAGTCTGGTTTTGCCAGTCTTGAGCGAACGTAGAGAGCGGTGGATTGACGGAGAAGGGGTAGCGCCAAGTCATGAAGGAGGCACTGGGAAGGCCACCGCTGCGGAGTCATGTTGGACTTGGAAGTGGCGGAGGGGGGCGATGTGTCCAAAGAAGAACCACGCGCCAGGAGAAGGAAGAACGTTGGGGTCGATGTAGTCCAGAACGACATCAGAGTTAGTGGCCCAACCGCCTTGGTAGCGGATGTGGGACAGTGGCGTTCCGATGGCGTTTGCGGCAGAGGCTGCGCCCTTGCGTAGAATGTGTGAAGTCCAGGAAGTGCCAGCAGGGGGGGCAGCGTTGACTAGGTTGACTGCTGTAGACAACCAGTCTGACATCGTAGCTGCAGTCCAAGGTTTTGACTGCTCAGCCACATTGACAGCCCAGAAGTTGGAGACAGCCAAGCCAACAGTAACCAGGGGGACAGACTGGACGTTGTCGATGAAGTAGTGCAAGAGACGTGCCACTCGAGGCACTGTGAGATTCAGATGTGACATACGGGTGACGAAGCACTACTACTAGCGACTATTATTTATCCGTGAAGGCTGCTGCTGGTGGCGGCACGTCCATCCAGTTACGTGCGAGTACATCCGGCGTTATTGCCGGCGGGCGATAAATCCTTTTTGTCATCATTCTGGTAGTCGTACTAGCCCGGTGAATTGTTACATGGCACTGACGTATAAGGTACAAGGTTGTCCGTGTAGTACCGGGTAGTACGCGATATATTTATTGAGCCGGTACCGGGTATCTAGTACGAACCCGGGCACGATGACGAGTGGTCCTGTGGATAACTACGACTATTAGTACATGGGAGCGCAAATCGCAGCCGTACGTATTTGGTAACACTGGGGAATTTTGTGTACATTATAGCTAGTACTGCTGAACGGGCCTGCCAGCCGTCCGATCAAAGGTCATCAGATGGGTGGTTTGGCTGCCATGTTTTGCCAAAGAGTGCTCACGTTACATAAATATTCGCGAGGGGGAGGGCGGGGGCAGGCAGCGGTTTGCCGAAGAATGTTTGAATTACAATATTCGCGACAGCTGCCATCGGGGAATGTGGCCCGGGGGGGGGGGGGGGGGGAGGCGGGCGGGCGTGGAGTGAGGGGAGGGGGGTAAGGGGGCGGGGGCTACTGCTTGTTCTTGTTCTTGCGTGCCCGGGGGACCCTCCGCTTCGACGATCTCGCTGCCTCCGCCTCCGCCTCCGCATCCGCCTGCGCCTGCGCCTCCGACTCCGCGACCGTCAGTTTCTTACCTCGGCGTTTCTTCACTGGCCTCTTCCGCTTCTTGTTATCCGTCAGTGTCTTCACCACCCCGGGAGGCTGTGCCGTCGACGACGCCGCCATGAGCTTCCTTACCTTCGCGTCGGGACGCCCCCTGTGCCCAGACACCCACAACAAGCCACAATCGTTTCGCCTTTAAGCGGCTGAGGATGCGGCCTCCTCGGCCACCACGAGTTGCGCCGCTGGCACTGTGGAAGCCTTGGCGTTGAGGTGGGCCTTACGGCGCTCCCGGACGAACCTGCGCGCGGCACAAGTTAGCCACGAGTGGGTGCGTGCTAATGTGGAGGATGGAGTGTTTTGTTGCGCGCCCACCTTGTCACGCGTTTCCTCATGTCTTTCTCGTCCTCCTCGATGCCGGCGGCGCGGACACGCGAGACAACAAGGCTCGCCGCCCACTTTTGCCCGGGGGGGCGAGGTCGGCCATGGCGCTGTGAGCGGTGAAGGGGGGGGGGGGCGGCCGAGGTGGAGAAACTAACACCCAGTCGACGACCGCCTTCCGCAGCAGTCAACGACACATCGGAGGCGAGGAGCAGCGCGCCACTACTATTTATATGCACGTATTGTCAAGAGCTAGTCGGTGCGGCATTGTGTCGGTGTAATTTCGCAATGTTTATTGTTGAAGTAGCACGGCGTAATGGATACGGCGAGTGAATCCGGGATAATGTGTGCGGTAGGGCGCGCGTACTTGTGCGCGACGAATGTGCGCGCGTAGCGTTGTGCGGCGGTGTGCGGCGGTGTGCGGCGGTGTGCACCGATGTTAATATAGTGTGAATATTATATCGGCCGTAGACGATCAGGTATGGCAGCACCGCCCGTGCTTGTAAATAAGCGACAATGGATCTAGTCTCCCGCTAGTCTGTGCACCGCAAGTGCACTCCG
>VCJN01000010.1:0-53687 GCA_006384855.1 Tetraselmis striata | reverse complement strand
ATAGAATTCAGCCCAAGAATTTTGCTTAGACGCACGAGCAGTTTTGCGCATCAACTTTTGTACCTTAGTGGAAGTAATCATGCTACATGCAAGAGTACGACCCACTATTACAACAGGTACATGGGTTCCATCCATTAAAGTCATGATACGTTCAGTACCATACTTAATGGTAACTTGCGCTTCATCAAGCCAAGTTAGACCCAACACCATGTCGGAGACTTTGAGCTCACGCAGTATATAAAATACTCGATTCTCAAATACATGTCCTCCAACAGACAAAGACACAACTGTTGTATGGCAACATGAGACACGTTGACCATTAGCCAAACGAACAGATGTTTTAGCTATCAACTTTGGTATCTGCAAGTTGTTTCTACGCACAAAGTCATCTGATATAAAATCCAAAGATGCCGCATTATCAACTAGTGCATCCACAACGGCATCATCGTTAATAGTCACATTAACTTTTAACAAAAGTTAATGGGATGGCCTGGGGTCATCCCAACGAGTCAAAGAAGCAATCTGAGGCAAACTTTGCCTTTGCTTACTCCAAAATGATGGATCAGACACATTGACAGCATCACATTCATTTATAGACTCAAATGCACGTTCACCAATACCAACGCTAGAATCTGCAACTTTTGCAGAGTCCACGTTAAAACTCACATTTGGACTTCTGACAGTTTTAGGTACAAAGTCATCAGGAAAGGCACAATTAGCATCAACTAGCGAAATGTTAACCCCATACTTTGGGGGCTTGACATCTTCCTGGACTGTGGCATTTTTATTAGACCACCTGGTGAACAAAGGTATCTTTGCCGGGAATTACTGCAGCAGTTTCCAGTGCTTTGTCAAAGCATTGAATCTATCTAATGCATGCAGTACAAACACTCCTACAGAATGTTCTTTGGCCCTATTACGGCATTCCTCAGAAATACTGTGTAATAGACTCAGTCATATGCCATGGAGGGTGAATGAACACACGTTCATTTGACAAGTCGCGCGATAGTATCGAATCTTGTTCTGAACAGAACGGTAAGTTTCGATGGGTATTTAGACCCTCATTATCCGCACACCCCTCCAGCGTAAACTGGAACATCTTATGTAAGGGATCAAAGACTCTATCGACCAGTCGCCACTCGGCACTGACTGCAGTCGACCTAGGCATACGGCGCGCCTTATAGCCTTTCCGCGACGATGAGCCGAAACTTTCCGAGTACCCGTTACACGCGTACGGGCATCTTGTTCTGAACAGAACGGTAAGTTTCGATGGGTATTTAGACCCTCATTATCCGCACACCCCTCCAGCGTAAACTGGAACATCTTATGTAAGGGATCAAAGACTCTATCGACCAGTCGCCACTCGGCACTGACTGCAGTCGACCTAGGCATAGGGCGCGCCTTATAGCCTTTCCGCGACGATGAGCCGAAACTTTCCGAGTACCCGTTACATCAGAGATTACGACATCGTCACTCAAATATGCACTCGTCACATGTATATCGCCATTCGGACGTGCATTAGTCAATAATGCAGATACCTCAGGTGCCAATGACTTATCGGCATCAGAAACTTCACAATCACGCGATGCGACAGTTACATGACAGCATGATGTAACACAAACATAATTTACATCCCTATCCACTGAGCTGTTATCAATAGAATGCGGGCACCCCTATTTCATCTTAGGGCAGTCCCTCAGAAGGTGAGCCTCTCCACATTTAAAGCATGTTTTGGCAGCCATGTTCTTAGCATACTTCTCTGGCTCATGCATTTTGACATGGTTAAGATAATCAATAATCTTCCTGTCATGTGCCATAGAGATTTTACCGTTGACCTTCTTGTTGCAAGATTTCAGTCTTTTGGCATTGGTATTGCGGCGTCCATTGCTTGCGCCTGGTGCAACATCATCACCATGACTACGCTTGTTCATGTTGATGATCTTGGACTTCTTCTTGGAGTGCTGCCCACCATCGCCATTACCAGTAGGATGTCCATTTTCAACTGGCTTAGCCGCATGACCAAGTGGCTTGTTACTACCAACCATTGCCGTTGCATATTGTTGCAGCTCATTGAGGGTCAATGCATGTCCTGCACGCTTTTGTTCAGTCACAAACTCATGAGCCATCTCCTTAAGTTTAGTATGACTCGGTGCAGATGCAAACTTCAGGGCTAGGAACTCATCAGGGAAGGTTAGTCTTGTCCTTGCCAGGATGTCATTGAAGGCATGCACAAACTATCGTTGTGATTCCCTAACTGCCTTGACAAACTCCACAACGTTAGTCGGGCGAAGCGAAGACGACTTCAAGTCGAATCCTTGCCGCAAACGTTGAAAGTTGCCACTCAATATTTGCACAGCATATGCAAGTCCGGCAGTAGTCGTGGACTTCAGCCCCACCGAGCTGCTCCGGTAGTTCAAGAAGCCATACATCCAGCTTAAGAACATCTTCACATTTCTGTTTAGACTGAGCTTGAACTGATTTTCGCTGAGACTCAGTCAGTTGAGCATTAGGAGTCTCGTACCATGGTACATCAATAATAACCATCTTGCTCATGTCAGTCGCCATCGGATCCACGACTAGATAACGATTCACGGGGTCCCAAATAGGTCATTCCCCAGTATCATACCTAAATGCAGACTGCTGAGAGAGCTATGGGTACGAACGATTCATCAAGAAGCCATTTAGTACAGACTTATAAATGGCCGCCCAGGAATCACTCACAACATTATGAATCATGAATGGAGGGTACCACACAGTAGTCGGAACAGGCTTGCCGCGACTGTTCACTGTAATGCTGACCGAGTACGAATCATCAGACTCTGGGGTGATACTCTCAGGAAAGGTACGCTCGACGCCAATCAGAGCATGATCGTCATCAACATCTAATTCCTCACCAGCAACAGCTACTGGTGCAACTAAATGCGACATGACTAGAGCGTGCGACCTGTCTGGCGTGCGCATTTCACTGGCTATCTGCTAGGATGATAGCCTAGATGCATATAAGAAACATTTCATGTCATCTATGATGAGAACGTCAAACAGTTCTAAGTCGTCCTCAGAGACAATCAGACCAGTTTCCTCACGGAGTTTCCGCACAGCCGTACCGCGCACATTACTGTCAGATGTTGTCGACTTTCCGACTGGTGTGAAAAGAGTCGATATAGCATTTGGCTCAGTCGTTAAGATCACTTGACGTTCGACAGAGTGACCTTTACCATAAGTGACCACTACAGCCGCACATACCGTAGTAGTCGACAGGTTGACTGAATTCTCCTCGTTGAGCAGTTGCTCTCAGCTCTTGCCGGCAGACATCATCGACTCAGACATGTCGAGCTATTCAGTCGAGGTATCACGAGATGAGCAGTGGAAGCTTAGATTTAGGAGCGCAACACTAGCTCCGAAACCAGTGCGGCAGTCTCACCCCTCGCACACGCAAAAGTCAAGACTGTCGTAAAAACACAGAGGCGACAAAGGGAGAAAGAAACAATGGTTACAACCTTGTCACCACCCGCCGCTACTTATGCGTCCGGCTAGCTCGCAGCTAGCCACCACCAAGCGGCACGCGCACTGCTAAGCGCGTCACCGTGGAGAGTCCTGCCTTGAAGTGTCGAACATGAGGTCGTCGCTTAGAGACCTCCGCGCAAGTAGTTGACACATACATCAGTCTATACACAAGTAAACTACTGATGTTACAGAGGCAGGTGCATAATACATATATGTCCGCTACGGGTACGCACATGCGTATTCTCCCGTAACTACTACTGAACAGTGTACCGGTACCAGTAGGACTCATCTCATAATTCATCATCCACAAGTACTCGTATTGTGGCGCGTGACACACGCGCGCACACACTGTTGTACGATACAGCAGGTACTCGTACATGAATGATGCTACGATCATACAGTACCCGTACAGAGTATGCCATTATGGTCATAAAGCTGCTGGCAAGGTGTCTTATCTCCACAGGTTCATTGCTGCCTTTGACATGCAATATGCACAGGTAGTAAGACCCATATCATCTTTTCAGATGCAGTAAAAGCAAACAGCTTGATAACCTTATGATATGTCTCACGCTGTTCTATGTATGTTGCGGATGTGTGAACGCCGGGCGTTCAGCGAGGCTCGGAGGCTGCGCAGGAGATGCAGCAAATGGAAGGCACTGCTGCCTCTGCTGTGCGTGATGCTTTGAAGGCAGGGCGTACGTGCATCTCCACCATGCTAGAGCAGCATACAAGGGCGCAAGTGCGCTGGGTGCTTGCACATCTGGATGCTCTCAGTGCCCAAGCCAAGCGGGGTAAGGAGAGCTTGATGAAGCGCTATCTGGTCAACATTGCAGCGCTCGACGAGGAGCGGATTGGTGCCACATGCCATGGCTTCTGAGAGCGTGGAGGGTGTGAGACGCTACCATGGCAACTCAGGTAATCGTATCACTGAATTGGAGTGGCCACAGAAGGCTCCGCTCGAAACTTGGCCAAATGTAGTGCATGGGTAGGCGTGTAGTGCATGCAGATGATGCCGTCTTGGCAGAGTTGGACCGCATACTGAAACTGGAGGTCAATGTGGCGTTGCGCGCTTGTAATCATGCCATGTTGCACCTGAACGATGCATGCGTGGTTGTCCCCGCATACTCGCACCGGGGGCAGCAGTAGTGGGGTGGAATAACCGCCAAACATGTGCAGACCTCGCAGAGCGCCACGAACTCCGCCGCGGCAGTAGACATGGCCACGCTGCCTCCGAACTTGCGCACGGTAGGTGACTGCAGGGTCATGAAAGTTGGTATTCAGCGTGCAGGGCAGGCGGCGAGGCATGCTCTCCGTCATGTGAAAGGTAGTCAGAATGTCATTAATGCAGGTTTCCCGATGAAGATGGATCACGCCGCCCGATTCGGAGCCGATGAAGCCGAAGTCACGTAGAAAGGAAGAAAAGCGCAGAAACCATGCCTTGGGTGCCTGCGGCAGGTCGTAGAGTGCCTCAACGGGATTCCAAGCCCGGTTTTTGCGGCCACAACCGAGGGGGAGGTAGTCATAGGCATCTTCATTTCGGTCGGCGTTGAGGAAAGAACATGTGACGTCGAACTGGTAGAGCTCCTAGGTGAGTTGAACCGTGATAGCAATGGTGGTGCGCAAGGCGACGAAGTGAACGACCGGGGCATAGGTCTTGGCGTCATTATAGGCCTCGCGCTTGATGATGTTGCCATTCTCGTGCTGCGCCGCGAAGGCCCACGCCGTCTGTTGGAAGACCGCTGACTCGTTGTTGCGTCGAAGCTCAGGGACGTTGACCCAGACGAAAAGTGCCATCGTGGTGATAGAGTTGATCTCATGGTTCATGGACTTCTTCCAGTCATCGGGGCGAGGGCTGGGGATATCCTTTTTATAGTTGCGCGGCGCCGTGGACACGCGGACAGTGGATGCGGTAGGGCGAGGGTTGTCAGCCGCGCTGAGTGGGGGCGCACAACCGCCGAGATCGCGGATGCCACCATTGTTGGGTGGTTGTCGCTGAGGTCGACGTACTGGGAAGTCAGTTGTGCCTGTTTGCTGGTGTGAGGAGCCGACAATGCCGTGGCGTCCCCCTCCTGATGGTGCGGAGGGTGCTGCTCTTTGTGATGTGGAGGTGGGGGCCCCTCCTGCGCCGAAGCAAGCGCCGCTGATGGCAGCATGGGCGGCGGTGCCTGGGGCCCCTCCTGTTGGCTCGAGGGTTGAAACTCGTCCATCAAGTAGTTAGCGTTGGAGAACTGAAAGGCCGGCATAGAGAAAGGCAGGGTCTTGCGCCCGGTAGCCGGGTTGTAGATGCGGCAACCACTGAAGGGGCCGGGGTCGGCGAGCTTGATGGCGGCGACGTTATTGACGCAGTTCCGGATGTCTTGCGGCTGAGCGATAATGGTCCACATGAGGGTGTCGCGGTGGGCTACCGAGCCGCAAGAGGCCGCGCGCAGGATGTTGCATGCGCCAAGTGAGGAGAGTACTTCAGGTAAGGCCAGCGCGTCTGGAAAATTCTGCACAATATAGCGCACTGGCGTGGGCTGAGAAGACAGGTAAAGGCAGGGGAAACCGATGACGGCGGCGAAGGCACGAGAGCGATGGTCCTGCCAGTCAAGGCGTGAGCCGTGCGTGACCATGGTTGACACGGTGGACTTGACACGACGAGGGTGAACGAGCGCAGCCGATCTGTCTCCGTGATGGTGATGTCGTTGATGTTCATGGGAGTCCCGTCATGACAGCCCTGAAATGCCGATGGAGGCAGGCGGCCCGGGTACTTGTTGCTGATGACCGGTAGGTGATGTGGCCACATAGTGCGAGCCTCCGTTGATGGGTCGGCGCCGATGAACGCGTGGATGGATAAGCCGTATTCCACCACAGCCTCCACCTCAAATGCCGATGGGCCATGACATGGCGAGAAGAGATGTTCGATTACCAAAGAAGAGCTTGGCATCTGGAGGAGCGGGGCAGCGGTGAGTATCGGGAGCGGCGGTGGCAAGTCTCCACATAGGGCGCCCTGCCCCGTATGAAGGTCGTGGGCCGCCAGTGCCGCTGAGGTTGGGAATGCGGATGAAGCGAGGCATAGAGGTTGAATTGGGGTGGGAATGGGTTGAGAGCGGAGGTGGCGAGCACGCCATGGGTGTGAGAACGGGAACTTGAAGTTGTCGTCAGAGTTGGTGTAGGGGACGTGCCAGGATTCATGTAGTTCATCGTCTTCGCCGTCCTCGCCCTCCCCCTCCTGCGCTCCTGTGGCTGCCCCTCCTGGGGCGGTGATGGTGCTGGTGCGCATGACGGGCAGGCCGTTGTGGTGAGGTGCCAGCGAGGACACACCCATTAACGGGTAGGCCTCGTGGCATCCTGTCGGCTGCTGGTCGGAGTCGTTGTTGGCCGGGTGATGTCCGTGGTGGTGATGTCCGGCCGGGGAGACGAAGCCGAATGGTTGGTGATGGCGCTGCAGGTCGTCGTTGCCGCTCTGGTTGGGCCAATGCTGCTGCCGCTGGGTCCCGTTTTGATGGTTGTAGTCGTTGCGCAGGTTGTGGGTATAGTTGTCGTTGACGTGACACTCCGCGGGCGCACGTTGAGAGTGACCATAGCTAGGGTTGTTTACGGTGCTGAGTGGGTCGGTGTCACCCAGGAGACGCAGGCCGTTGGCATGGCGCCTGGCCATACACTGCTGCTGAGTATGGCATGGACGGTCACACCTGATGTAGACGATGTTGGGCCTTGTGGCATGTAGTTGGTCCCTAGGGTCGCAGGAATCGAGGGTTGGCGTGCGTACACCGGCGCGCTGCTGACGTTGACGCGTGCGCGCCTCCATGTTCTGTCCGGCACTTATGATGGTTGCCAGCCTCTTGATGACATTGGTTGCCGAGATGGTGGCGTCGAGAATGTGATCGTATGCTGGGTGAAGTCATGGGATGAGGTAGTTGATGGCCACGTACTCGAAAGTCCACTGGCCATGTGCCTTGCGCAACAAATTCCAGCGGTTTCGGTAGCGGCGAACGTACACCTGAACCGGCTCATTCGGGAGTTGGCCTGCTGTGATTTCTTCCTCCAAGCGCCTGCGCTCCTCTATGGCCGAGCCTTGGAGTTCAGTAAATAGGGCCGTCCAGGTCGCATGTCCACACTTCCTGGAGTCCATGATGATGATGTCGACGATGGCCAGTGCCATAGGATAATTCGCTGTCGCGTGGCGCAGGACTGCCAGAAGAATGAGTTGCTCCTGGTGGGTGCCTTTGCCCTTGGTGGTGTCCAGGTAGCCGGCGTTGCTGAGGGAGATCTTGACGGCCTGAGCATTATCACGCGTAGAGATGTTCTGGTCCCACACGGGGACCGTCGCGAGGTCGAGTGTCGGCTTTACTGCAGACGGCTTGATCCACTGGATGTCATTGGAGCCACTGTCTGACGCACCGTGCAGGCTGAAAGCGCCTTATGAACTGGTATCACTGTCACTAAAGTAAGGCGGCGGTAGATCGCTGCTAGGGTCCTTCTTGACCGCACTCCTCCCAGCTAGATTAGGCAGAGGAGTGTTCATCATGCCGGTGGTGATGCTGGTAGACATTGCGGAAGGATGGCGCACTTGTGCTGGAAGATGTGTGACTGTAGGGGTGGGCGGGTGGGAAGAAAAATCTCGTCGCACGTCGCCGTCGACCGTCGAAAGCTGTCGAGGGTCGAGATACACACAGATTGAAGCCTCTGGCAAGCGTCGAGCACGGGGCAAGACGTCGAACCAAAGGAGAGGGCCCAAAAAACCTGTCAGAGGGAGATTGTCGAAGTGATGGCTGAGTGGCACTGTCATTGATGGGGGGAGAGTCGACGAGCGTCGCCGTGCACGCGTCGAATCACGTCGAGTGCCATCAAGCAAGATGCAAACTGGGAAGGCAAAGGGCTGCTGTGAGCCGTGGGCGATGGACGAAAGGTAGTCGCTGTCGCCTTGGTGATGGCTGAGTGGCACTGTCACGAGAGAGAATGGGTGAGTCGGAACACTTCTGGGAAGAGCAGTTGACTGAATTACAAGGGGCCGAGGCTGACAATTTATACCAGCCGGGTAGGTGTTGACTAGGGTAGACTTTGCACCATCAAAGAAGGCCATCTGGTCAGGGAGAGAAGTCTTCAAAGAAGCCCCCCTCCGCTCCCCCCCCCCCCCCCCCCCACCTCGCGGCGCCCCCCCCCCCCCCCCTCTCCCGTATGCGCATGTTATGGCGCATGAATCGAACCGCGCATGAGGGACTTGCGCGTACCCGGCATCATATACCGTTGTGCCGCTTGTGCGTGACTTGCCTGTCGTCACCTGCGCAACATCGCGCCATATCGCGTTCGCGTTCGAAAATACGTCTCGCCCTCTATGCTTCACTTGATACTTTATATGGAGATGAAAATTCCAATGCATGTACCCTCACTAGCATTCGTCCCTGAGTAGCCTAACCTCGTCAAACTTGGTGGAGACATCGACAGTGACAGTAGTGGTGACGACAGTGAGTCTGCCGACGTCTAGCGCCGTCCGGCTGGGTGGCCGCGACGACGCAAAAATCGTGAGCGGCCGGAGTTGGGCCACTGCGGTGACAAGAAGGACGCCACATTGACAAGCTGATCCATGACAATGCTTACTTGACCGACCAGTTTGGCATGGCCCTCGGCCTCTTCTCATGTCCCGACAGTTACGTAGTTATATATTTGCTGATTGATCTACTATAAAGTGGCGCCGCACGTTGCATGTGTACATCCAGCGACGGCATCATGACTATCATACTCTCATGTCTCAAAAAATGGGCACATAACCAGTCTAGGTCTATATTTTGCGTGAGGGCGCGGCGGACTACCACTGAAAGTTTTCAACGTTTCGGCGGATCACTACCATCTATCCATGAATGCGCTTCATCGATGCAGACAGTGCAGCTACTGCTGTCGCTGAGTTAGCGTTCGTACATGCATTCATCAAGGGGTGCATCTGGCACATTTGCAAGAACCCGCGCATTGCATGCCAAGCATGTGTAACCGCGCCTGGCGGAGGGTGGCTACAAGGAGTTCTCCAAGGCCTTTGCAATCGCGCATATTCAGGTTTGAGGGAGCATTCAAGCTGGCGGACCAGTCATTTTTGCAGCTCCATCCCGAACGCGCCTCATCCTTGCACAAGGAGCTCACTAACAACACCAAGTATACTGGGCCACATGCTATTGAAGCGCCTCACTGCCGGTTGTTGTTCCACTCGGCGCGGAGAAGTGCAACACCATTTGCTGAAACGGCACCTCCGCAAGAACTCCCCGCTCTACAAGCTGCTGAAGGAGGTCCTGCTCCATGATAAGCGGGAGGACGCGAAAACGTCTCATGCCGTCGCGCGGACCAGCATGAGACCTTTTTGCCGATTTCTCGAAATCTGCCTTCCCTACCATGTATCAAGCATTGAAGCAGATTCACGAGTCGGCTAAATACGGCATTCCCTGTGCAGTATGGAACGAGATTGTCCATGGATCCCATCAGGTATGCCCTACCCTGATGCCCGTTAAATATCCTCAATGTTTATTGTGCTCGCCCCTGCCCCCGGCCGCAGCCCCGATGCTGCACAGTGCCCTACACCGATCGGCACTAAACCTCGTGAACATTTACTGCCCCCCCCCGGCCCCCCCTCTGCTAGAAGCCTCGATGCTTCGCAATGCGCCTCACCGTCGCTTAGTAACCTGAATATATACCCCTCCGCGCCCGGCCCCGATGCTGTGCATTGCCCTACACCAATCGGCACTACATCTCCTGAATATTTAACCCCCCCCCCCCCCCCCCCCCCGCCCCCCCCACCCCCTACCTGCAACGCACTGCCCCTCACAGTAGCTTAATCCAGCCAAGCGTCGATTTTTCGGCGGTGAGCTTTATTGCCGTACGGGTACCCGTAAAGTGCAGCGGATCGGGCCTATAGGCAGGTGCATGACTGAAGCGCTTATCTACTGGCATGTAATACTAAGTACTATAATCCACCCATCCACCCGCCCACCCGCCCACGGTCCTTAATTACACGGCCGTCCGATTACGATCTCACGGCTTGGAGGTACTGGTACTGGTACTCGCTACTACTCGCTGCTGGTACTGTTGGTACTGGTGTGAATTACAAAAAGGGCAGTTTCCTAGAACTGATGGTACTGGTACTGGTACTCGCTACTCGCTGCTGGTATTAACGGAAAAAAAACTCTGGTACTTCAAAGCGCTGGCAATGCAATTCATGGAAATGTAGGCCAGTGATATAAAACCCGTTCTTTTAAAATTTTCTGAAAAATCGACGCATCGCTTATTCAACTATCAAGTAACTTCATATCCTGAATATATACCCCTCCGCGCCCAGCCCCGATGCTGCGCACTGCCCTACACCGATATCATTAGTGAACCTCGCCTTATTTGCGTCGACCATTGTATGCTTCTGTAAATTTATACTACTTTTATTACAATACTGTGTTGGATGCTCTTACTACCTGCCTTGAATGTGTTGCAGGCCATACCATTGACGTTGGTGGTGATGTAGACTTTGCCGACCTTCCGCGCTTTGCTAGCATCAAGAAGGCACTTGCGGGCCTGCATTTCACATCCGCAACCTCAACGGCGCACGTGCTCTACGGTGTCTACACCAACCGCACCATCGACCTTGGCCGTATCAACCCCCACTGCTTCCTATACTGTAAGACAGAATTTAGAGCCGATATTGCTTTTTAGCTTTCACGTGCACCTGTGCTAACTCTGTCCGCCAAATTGCGTACCTCGTCGGCACATCTGGGCAGTCTTCATCAACTTGCCGAGCGGCTTTTCACTTTGGGATGATTCATAACCCGTGGTTCAAGCAAGCTCATCCGCTACGCGAGGAGAAGCAATTGTTCATCCCCATCGCTTTCGGGACGGACCTGCGTCTTCAAGACTGCCGCCCCATGCCCGCGTCCCCTGGGCGTGCCTACTCCCGTCTCCCAGCACAAACACGTCGCCCGAGTACAGCGCGGCCCGCCCCGGCGCCACGTACTTCACCACCTCGCGCCCGCGCTCGCCGTTCACGCGCAGCAGCACCGCATGCTGCTTGAGTTCCACGTGCCGGAAGCCGCTGTCCGCGCCGCCAGGCACAACCTGCGGCGGCACGCCGGAGAGTCAGTTGGCCCCACGCTGGTGATTGCCCCTATCCCCACCGGCCGTCGGTCCATACCGCACAGGCGGGGGGGGAGGGGGGGGGGTCGATACAGCTTGTGTCGTGCCTAGGCATGCATAGGAAGCTCACCCTTTCCATTGGGATGTTTGCGCAGCTACTGATCAGGTATACCTCACTCCAGCGCACTCACGATATAAAGACGCCCGCCATCATACAACGCGGGTTTTTCATTTCTCAATCGCTTACTCCATCTCCCTTTTTGTCTGTGACTGAAACATATGATGGTGATTATGAATGCCGTAGTTATCATTTTACATACAATACGAATACTTTATTACAATTCAAGTCGTACCATTATGGTGTACTGACGGTATATCACTACTACTACTGTCTATATATTTATCTCTACCTATGTATTACTGTGTCACAAGCATTTGATATCACAAATATGCAAAAATACATACAATTCCGCCATAGATAGCATATGATATCGTTTGTAATGACACGTCTCTTTGCTGTTATGATTGCGCACGCGCGGGTAGTCACTGGGTCACGAAACAATGAAGCGCACGACATATTATTTTTATATTAACAGCATATTGTCATCATAATTTATTGTGTATAAGAATGATGATATCTGCAGCATTGGTATTTATCATGCTCGGATACAGTCGATAATTATTTACGCATTTTCAGGCAATACAACGTTTGAGCTGGGTGTGTTTGAGGGGGGGGGGGGGGTAGTTTCAGTTTTGGTTTCGGAGCCTTTTCAGCGAAGGGATCGGCAGCGTCTCTTATACTCTTGTATTAGCACTGCAATGACGCTGCCGATTAAGGCATCATGATGCAGTAGACAACACTGATGGGTGCCGCCCGCCCTGCAGTGTGTGCATTGGCCGTACGCCCTGCACCCGGTGGCGGTTCCAAAAATAAATTGTCACATTGTTTTTTCGGTTCCGAAAAGAAGCAATTTCTTCACCGATATATTAACACGAGCAAAAGTAACGAAGTGATTGCTTCCACCACAATGCAGACCTATCCATTCCGCCGCCAGCCCCTTACAAAGGTATATATGCAGACAACATACATTTACCACCCACAACCATGTTCGGTTGTGATGTATGTTCCGGCAACGCAGCAACATCATTCTGACTCACGGCTGCTTTATTACGGGTTGCTGCTGGTTTCCGAGCAGTTTCAGCAAAATCCCACTGTTCCAGTAGTATTGAGTATGTCGCGCGTGAGGTCCCTATCTTTGCTACCCAAACTGTGTATATATTCACAGGTATATAGACGACATATAGTCCGCTAGTAATTCCTGTCGCGGAGCCAAAATATGCAGACTTATTTGCTAATTGGTGCGATATATCATAAATAACTGTTAGTATTGCGCAATGGTAAGTACTCTGCGCGGTCTCAAATGCTACGGATCGGGGAAGAGGGTGATTCTAAAGATGATCATATACAAATTAGAAATCGCCACATTTTGAGTTGTAAACCATGCCATGTGCTACTTGTATATAGTCCGTCTTCGCCAGCAGCACTGCAACACCGTGATTTGGGCTAGAATAGGCATTACACTGGGCAGACTCACCCGTCTATCGGGATGGAAGTACGTTCGGGAATTGGAATAGAATGGAAATGGAAATGGAAAACATAAAAATGCCCTTATGATTTGACTTTTCTTGAAGTAATAAACTGACAGATACATCAATCATATAATTGCGAATTGCTGATGTCAGATAGCACTGAGGACAGTTTTTATTATTGTGTATTGCCCTTTTTTTCAGGAAAGGTTACTTACATAGTTTCGAAATAGATAGCAAGAAAGGAATGCGGACCAATGCACAATGAGATTACGCTGACGATTCCTAAATACGCATTGCTAGTACGATGAGTACAAGGCCTGTATGATAATATACCTTCCTATTTTTACAAGTATTTGAGTAATCAGGTTTATCGCAAGCAGTTTATTGTAACGTGCTAGAAGGGTGGCAAGTTTAGACACGGCCAGGCACCGCCGTTATACATTAATTGCTACGTACGCGCTAGCTAGTAATCCTAGTATACATGATGCCTGATTCACGAATATTATTACTACACATTAATACAGTTGTATAAAATTTGTTGAAAAGTGTACATCGGTACGCCACATATCACCGCACGCCGCGCAGCATGCTGCTTCTCACCAGTGTTGTCAGACCGCCATACCATTGCAAGTACTGTATACAAGGATTTGCACCTGACTGGCATGAGGCTGCTGGAGCAAGTGAGAAGCTGCCATTCACACCGGAAAGAAAATGAAAGAGAGGGAATAAGAGAGAGATAGAGAGACAGAGACACAGAGATTGGGCGACCACAATATCACAAAGCTGCACCGCAGCGGGATGATGAATAGCGGGCAACACCGCAGGTGGGCAACATGGATATATCATTGAGAAGATATTGCGAGTAAAGCGCTGCTGCTCACCAACAACCAGCAGGGATGAGACGGGATGGAGCCGCTCAATATGCATTTATGTATGCAACGCAATAGCCAGACACTGAGGTTGGTGTTGATAAAAATGCTACATTGCATCACAACAAGCCGCCACATGGCAGCCCCCGCCGCCCGTATCCATTTCACACACCCTCAGGTTTTCCACCCTACTCAGAATTGTTGTCTCTGCTCATGGGTTTTGCACATGCGCGACACCTTCTAGCCAGCTCAGGTGCCCCGCTTCCCTTGGCATTGATGGTGCAGGGTATGGCAAGCTGCCGGCAGCAATATATGGCTCATGACAGAGAAACTGCGCAGCAGTTGAAGCGGCAGATTCCCGCTCCGCCTCCTGAGACGCTCCCATGATGTGAGGGGCAGCCTGTTGTGCGCCACTTATATACGATGATGGTGCTGCAGGCGCGCCGCTGATTTGGGAACCAGCAGCCACATTGAAACTGCCCACAACAGTGCCTGCGGCCGGGCGTTGCGAGTATAAAACATGATCTGTACGGTTGGGCGCAGAATAGATGCCCAGCAAATTTGCGCCACCAAACTTACTACGCTAAATATATATTTGATATTGCCCCGATCGTGAAGGCGCCCAGCGAGGTGGCAGGTTAGGCGGGCGGCGCCCAGGCGACGCTATACATCAGGTCGCTACCATGTCTAGTTAGGTTTCTTCGAGGGTTCGCCGGACGCGCACAGCGTGCTCCGCCAGCGAGCTCAGTGGGCAGGCAACGTCGGCGCTAGCAACGCTAGGAAGTAGAGTGGGCGGGGGGGGGGGGGGGGGGGGTCCGAAGCGCAGGCACGTCTAGACATGCGCCACAGACATGCAATAACGAGCCTGGCTGATGCGGATCCAGAAGTCTCCCCCCACCCGGCCCAGTAGGATACTGTCCACCATGGAGGACATACGGGTACTTCCGCTATAATTCATAAATAGCTAGAGATAAGTCACCCCGCAGTCGCTGTAGAGGACCTTTCTGATTGCCTTTTATTTTGGTGATTTCCGATATATCGCCTTCTGCTGCTAGCTCATGTAATTGATAAATAGCTAGAGTTTTCTTTAATTCGCAGCCAATTTATGTGAAGATGAGGCTGGTCATGGGCCGCTTGAGGTACGGGTACTATATCGCCTACCGCTGATTTCCTGCATGCCATCGTCAGAACTGAATGGCTTGCTGATGGCCGCGCAGCGGTGATGCAGCCGCTATCTCCAGTTCTGTCCCGCCCTGTTTGTGTGCACTTTTCAAATACCCCTTCCCTGCATACGCCCCGCCTGCAAACGCAGTCACGAGGGAGCTGCGACTCCACGATAGTGCGCTCACGCGCGTGCCGAGGTCAACGGGGGGGGGGGGGGGGGGCGCCTTCGTGGAACTGGCCGTATTTAGCTCGCCGGCACGGCACCACCTTGAGCTGCTCGATGCGCCACACTTGCACGCCAGGCTCCTTGCCGACGCCGCGCCACTGCGGCTCCCCCGCAGCCGCGGCCGCATTGATTCGCCGCTCCAGGTCGCAAGCCAAGCAGCGCGACGTTCGTGTCGCGCAAGTTAACGCTGGGCGGCCGCCGCAGCATCATCGCGCGCCGGCTTGGCTCGGGGGTCTGGGAAGCGCGCCAAGCAGAATGCCCGCCAGGCCAGCGTGTGTTCGTACTGGCTTGCCTGGGCGGACAGGGTTGCTAATAGCGATTATACCGCCGGCCCGGCGCGGGTGTATTTATGGTCGTCGGAAATGCAGCAGCAGGTGGCAGTATGCGAAGCCCTCGGGCCCTCGTCTCGTCGAATCGCCCCCCGGCCCGTCGGGTCGGTGTGCTAATTTGCTGTGTGCTGTCATCGTCCGAGACGAAAAATCAGGTGAAGGGCTCGGTGTAGTGTCATCAATTACGATTTGTAGTACGGATTAGGACTAGCTAGAAGAATTAGTAGTGCTGAGGACGACGATGGCGCGGTACTAAAATCCTTTAATATTACAAAAATGACATGAAAATGACATCGTCATATAATAGCCGCTCAAATAATCATTTATTAGCGTGTACAGGTAGCAGAGAAACGATGAACTCACTACGGTACCTCGTACAGCCGAGCGACAGCTGTGCGAGAACTCTACCAGTATTAATAGTACCAGCCGGGCAGGTTATATTTAATTAGCTGACCCCTGGTAATAGTACCGGGTAGGGCAAACTTTACGTTTACTTTTAGTACGACCAGGGGTAGCGCAGCAGCGACTACGCCCTGATGTACAGCATCCGCGTCGTCATCGTTCGATCGCCGCCGCGCTTGCGCTGCTCGCATCGCCCATGCACCATTTCGTACTGGCCAGTAGCACAGCAGGAGAGAACCCACCCAACCTACGCACAAAAACCAGCGCACCTCCTCCTACATCAGCCTCTGCAAGAAGCGACAAGTGTCAGGGTACCGCTCCCGTGTCTCCACCAGTTTTCCGGCTGCCGGGGTGTTCCCAACGCCGCTTCGCGACATGCGGCCCGCAGTTGCCGGCCCTCTACTGTCCGGCCCTTGGGCCAATAAGCGCATGGCCCCAGACGCCCAACTCGGACCCAGCCCAAGCGTCCGTCGGCGCGTGGCTCAGTTCATATTTGGCACGAGTCGCTAGGGTGTGGATCACAGGGAGGCCGATCCGGCGGCGGTTTCACCAGAGGCATTGGGGTTTCGATGGCGGGGCGGCGAACCGCCGGAGTCGGCGAGTCGGCGCGGTCGGACTAGCGGGGGGCGACCATCGGGCACGACCGACGCGGCAGGGTTTCAAGTCGTTGAGTGTCGGCGGGGCCGACCGGCAGCCGACCGTCGACGCCGATTCCAAGCGTTGCCTCTCGATATCGCCCGGACGCTCACCGCGGTTGTGGAGCCGTCCGACCCCAGCTCCTCCTTAGATACCAGCGCCGCCGGCGGGAGCAGCATGCCGGCCGGCTGGCGCGCATATTGGCAATGAGCAGGCGGCCTGCTCGGACCATCTGACACGCAGTGTGGTGCGACCTTGTCCACCAGGTGCGCAGAAGCGCATCGAAGTCCGGCCAGAGAGTGATGGAACGGAAGCGCGAACTTTGAACGTCGGCACGCCGTGAGACGCTGCACGGGTGTGGAAGCGATCGTGACCTTTCCAAGTGCGCATTGCCGGGCATGAGCGCGGAGGTAGCGCCGCTGCAGGGCGCGCTGCCCCGCGTTTTGTCGTTGTCGATCAATGCTGCTCAAAGTGCGACGTGTCCGTCGCCCGCCAGCGCATTGCGCGATGACTTGCTCAACTGGATGGACAGGTATGGCCGAAACTCGTAGTATTTACGCCATTGCAGAATCAAAGCATAACCCCTCACCAGCTTGCATGCTCCTGACTGTACCCCTGCGGATCTGCTGCGTTTTATCTAGCCTCGAGAAGGCGCTGCTGCGCACAACAGACAGCGGCGCAGAGGTCGACCAGGCTCTCCAAAAACTGGCCAAGAGCAAGGCGCAGTTCCAGAGCACCGACGCCTTCTCTGTGTTCCTCACGGCTGGTGCGCCGCAGCCCGTTCTGCCTCGCGCCGCCTGCCTGGGTATCTACGGGGGCAGTGCACCTGATTCTGCTGGGCGGGGACTCTTTGCTGCGCAGGCGCAATCAAGGAGAAGACGGGCGCCCTCATCCTAGACGCCACACGAGCGCTGCGGGGGTGCCAAAGCACATCTGGCTCGTGGGAGCAGGTGTGGTGCCGGAGCAATGCTCCGCTGAACATGGCCATCATTATGTGCTTGACGTGTTGCGGCAGGGTGCGGGCTGGGGCTGACTGCATGGCGAAGCAGTCAGCTTGGAGAAACGGGGGCAGGAGGTGCTTACAGTGATCGCTGTCTTTGCACCCGCTGATACATGTGGTTGGGTTTGGCCATCAGGAGGTCCTGTCCTTGAGGCATACACTCCAGGAAGAGATCTGGCCCAAACTGGAGGCAGCCGAGGACGTGCTGGACGACCAGGTACATTCCACAAGGCCATTGTGAGACAGAGGGGCGGAGTGAGTGGATGGGTGGGGGGGGGGGGGGGGTGGAGTTGTACGTCTATGTGTCATTCTGAATGGTTGCATTACGGCGGGATGTGCCACACTTCTCCTTATGGCTGTTATTGCTCTGTAGGCGGCGGCACTGCAGTCAGGCGAGCTCTCGGGGGATGCCGTCAAGCCAGCTATGCATGAGCTGCTGGAGCAGGTGCCCCCCCCCCCCCCCCCCCCCCCCCCCCATCCTCCCCTGCATTCTACCTACATGCGCTGACGCAGCCCCTGCAGACCCGGGATGGGCCTATGACGGGCGGCGCGTAACCGACTCAAATGGTTAGCTTGACATCAGTCGTGTGCGGCTGTTCAGATTGGCGTGAGTCTTGGTGACGGGCGCCGCGAGGAGCTGGAGAGCCTCAAGTTTGCGGTGAAGAAGGCGTCCTGGCAGGCTAAGGCGGACAGGTAACACGGGTATACCTCTCCCGGGGTCCAGTGACACAGAAAGGGGGGTGTATACTGTACCATTAAATTGGGTTGGCGGATCACAGCAATAATGAATTAGTGTGCACCATTGAGTTGAAGATACCATGCTATACTCATGGTATATTGTGTTTGCTTTCTAGATGCATGTAGTTCTCGCTCTCTCTCTCTCTCTCCGCGGGCGGGGGACGGGGGAGGGGGTCCAACAACAGTACTTTACAGGCAACCCAAAGAGTGGTTACGGAAGCCCCGGTTGCTGGCGCCAGGCATTGCCACTGCTCAGACTCGCACTGGCTGTGAAGTCTCATTGGGTCTCCCTGACTAACTGTTTGGGGGATGGGGGCGGGTGGCCGGCAGGGACAGCCCTAAGTCCAATCACAGGCACAACGCGCGCGTGGCGCTGCTTCACCAGCTGCTGGCGACACTGGATAAGGACGCCGCCGCGCAGGTGAGCTGCGGGCAGGCACAGGATCAGCACCCACCTGCGGCAGCAACGTGCGTGAGAGGGCGCGTGGCAGGCTCCTGGACGCCCTGCCTCATGCCGGCTATTGAGCGCTGCCTCTGTGGATAAGGCCGTCTCTTACACTGTATTGAGGGGATGGCAATGTACGGGTGCTGATGCGCGAATGAGAACACTGCGCATAAAAGCGCGCCCCGCTTGCCAGAGGTCAAATTCAGACAAAAGTATAGCAGAACCACAGCGGGTGTTCTTACAGGTTGCATGCAGGCCCAATTTGAGGCTTAAAAAGGGATCTTCTAAGTGCGTCGGCACCCGTGCATCAGCTGTGCCGCTGAGCTGAAATGTTGCGCGCGCTTGCTCAGACGCCCGGCGGTCCGGCGGCAACTCTGCAAGTACATCCACTGGAGAGGGTCAACACGTTTGAGTTCAAGGTGGGTGCACCCGGGCGGCGGTGCCCGCTGTGCCTAGCAGAGGGGCGCAGCAAGCGGGGGGGGGGGGGGGGGGGGGAGGTGCTGCGGCAGGCGCGTGACGCGCTGCATGTGCCCCTGCTCACACGCAGGCGCCATTGAGCAGGCAAGACTCGGCGTCCGCGCCCGACACGCCTTGCGCGCGCCATCCAGCCAGCGAGGTGTCCAAGGAGACACAGGTGCGCCGGCGGGCGGGCACCGTACAGCCCCTCACTGCTCCATGCGCCGCCGATGGATGCGCACCTTCCGCAGTCGCCGACAGCTTGCGTGCGTCTCCTCACTCCCCCCAGGCTTTCCTCGCGCCGGGATACTTGACGTCCCTGCGCTCCCCGGTGCCGGGAACTGTTGCTGCTGAGGTGCGCTCCGCCGGAGCTTTTCACCGCTTAAGACCTCCCCCCCCCCCCCCCCCCCCATGCCCTCCCGGCGGCTCTCCAAAAAGATCTTTGATGTGCCTCATTGGCCGCACCATCATGCGGCATGGCTGACATCCCTTGCTGCCGACTGCTCCGTGGCATGGCAGCAGCAGCAGCAGCCGCGTAGCCTATCGCGGTCGCGGTCGCCGTCGCCGTCGCCATCCCCGCTGAAGCCAAGCCCCCGCAGATACAGCATGCCGGACGCGCTCAGCACCGCTTCGCTTGCAAGCACCCCGGCTGGCCGGCGCGCCCCGTGCCGCAACGACTCTTTCCTGAGCACGCCCGGCTCCGTCACCAGCGTGGCGTCCAGCCGGCGGGCGTCGCGCGCGGGCGAGTCGCGCACCACTGACTTCAGCGAGTTCTATGACTACCACCTCATGGGCTCGCCCAGCCTGCAGCGCTCCGTACCGCCCTCGCCCCCGCCCTCGCCCCCGCCCCGGCCAGGCAACCTCACACCGCGGCGCCCGTTGCCCCCGCCGCCGCGGCGGCGCACCGACTCCCTGTCCAACTGGGTCGAGGACAGCCTGGCGACAGTGGGTTGCGAGGAGCGCGCGGACGGCACCGGGAGCCCCAGCCCCTTCTCGGACGCCAACTCCGGCCACCTCAGCCACATCGCCGGCATGACCGACGCCAACCTCTCCGCCATCACGACGCAGCTGGAGCTCGAGCCCACGTGGCGTAAGCTGCAGGTGGCGGCGCCTGGCAGCGACTTGCCCTCGCGGCCCGTCACGCCGCCCCAGGACGACGAGGCCGCCTCGCTGCCGCCGGGCACATCCATGTCCCCGCAGGTAAGCCAAGTACGAGAGCCAACTCGCTGATATAAGACTCCTTAGTGTAGGCCTCAGATTGGGCTGGCATGCGACCTATAAGAACATTCGGTATAGTTCCAATACAGTTTCGTCTGCCTTGGACCCCTGACAGGCGGGGCAGGTCCTTATTCACAGTGTTCTCATTACCCCTATATGGCCCCTTAGTAATGTTATAGACCTCAAACTTGGGCCTGCATCCAACCTATAAGATCGTTTGTCGTAGTCTGCTAAGGTTTCGTCCTCAGATGACCTCTGTCAGGCAGGGCAGCTCCCTATCCGCAGTGTTCTCAATCCCGTGCCAGCACCCATAGCTGCGCGCCGCTATGCTGGCGATCCTCGGCGCTATTGCGTGAGGTGGCCCGCGCAGCTCCGCCGCCCTGGGGGCTGCCATGCGCCACCCGGCCACGACGGGCCTGGACAAGCTGGGGCGGGCGGCTCCCTTTGGGGCTCCCTACTTGGGGAGCTGGCGGCAAGGTATAACGGATAGCTCTGCGGTGGCATGGTATGGTGGGCGACAGGCTGCTTTTGGAGGGCGGATGAGACTGCTTTTGAGACTGCTTATTGGCGATCAGCGCGTGCAACGGCGGCCGGTGTCTGTGGCGACGTCGCAGGGAAGTGAGAGTGTGTACCGCAGTCTCACACCGCAGGCCACTCTATGAGATGACCCGGGGTCTCAGGCACTCCGACTCTGCCCGCAACATTTTGTAATTGGGCTCACGACGCACAAAACTGACGAATTGTTTTGCACCATTGAGTCCGACATTCCGCCTTACCGTACAAACACAAACGGTCCGCGGTTGAATAACGTTATTGACCCCCCCCCCCCCCCCCCCCCCCCCACCCGCGCGAAGAGGTAAAATCTGTCGCAACCGATAAATAAGACAGAATCACGAATACATCATGAATGTTCCGACACAACGGTGCAGAAAAATCATTATTCTTCGGCCTTGCTGACCGTATTGTATTCTACGGTATGTACGCAGGAGATACATTCGTTTATGTCTCTCGAAAGTTAAAGCAGTTCTCCCTTCACGAGGGGTCGGAAGCAACAATATATATCAAACCCGAGCGTAGTTATGACATCCGAAGCAATCGTTGTTTACTGGCTGCCCCAGGCACTCCCAACGGCCTCGTCTCGGCCCAGGCTGTTGGCGTGCCGGGGGGGGGGGGGGGGGGGGGTCAATGGAGTGGGGGAATGCTGTGCTAGCTGATGCTGGCTGGCACTGCGCGGGGATCAGGTGGACCCGGCTGTGTTGGAGCGGACGCCATCCAGCGGCGTGAAGTGCACCGTGATGAAGATGGAGCAGGCGGCGCAGGACCAGCACCGCATGAGCGAGACACTGCGGCACTGGCTGAAGCGGGGTGCGCCTTGGCCACCCCCTTGTCTCCTTCCCCCGCACTCTCCTGCCTACTGCACCTAGGTGCACCTGTCTGGTCTCCACCATTCGCAAGGGAGGGGGGGCATCGGACCATAGTTTTGGAGCCTTGGTCACTCCCCTTAGGCTCCTCCCCCCCCACTCTCCTGCCTACTGCACCTGGGCGTACCCATCTGGTCTCCACCATTCGCAAAGAGGGGAGGGTGAGGGGGCATCGGACAGTGGTTTTGGAGCCTTGGCCACTCTTCCTTCTCCCCCCCCCCCCCCCCCCCGGCCACACACTCTCCTGCCTACTGTGCCTGGTTGCACCTGTCTGGTCTCCACCATTGGCAAGGGGGGGTGTGGGGGGGAGGCATCAGACAATGGTTTCGGAGCCTTTGCCCGGCTTCCTTTTCCCCTACCCGCCACACTCTTGCCTACTGCGTCTGAGCGCACCTGTCAGATCTCTACCACTGGCAGAGGGGAGAGCATTGGACAGTGGTTTTGGAGCCTTTGCCCGGCTTCCTTTTCCCCTACCCTCCACACTCTTGCCTACTGCGTCTGAGCGCACCTATCAGATCTCTACCACTGGCAAGGGAGGAGGGGGGGGGGGGGGGGGGGGGTAGTGGACAATGGTTTCGGAGCCTTGACCAGTCCCCCTTTTTTCCTCCCCCCTCTCCTGCCTGCCTGCGGCGTCTGGGCGCACCTGTCTGATCTCCACCACTGGCAGAGGGGAGAGCATTGGACAGTGGTTTCGGAGCTATGGCCAGGCTTCCTTTTCCCCTACCCTCTATACTCTTGCCTACTGCGTCTAGGCGCACCTGTCTGATATGCACCACTGGCAAGGGAGGAGGGGGGGGGGGGGGGGGTGGGTATTGGACAATGGTTTCGGAGCCTTGACCAGTCCCCCTTTTTTCCTCCCCCCTCTCCCTCCTGCCTACTGCGTCTGGGCGCACCTGTCTGATCTCAACCATTGGCAGAGGGGAGAGCATTGGACAGCGGTTTCGGAGCACCCCCCCCCCCTTTACTCTCTTGCCTACTGCGCCTGAGCGCAATTATCTGATCACCACTGGCAAGGGAGGGGGAGTATTGGACAATAGTTTCGGAGCTTCGGCCACTCCCCCTCCCCCCCTTCCCCCCACATACTCTCCTACCCACTGCGCCTGTGTGCACCTGTGATCCCCACTATGGTAGAGGGGCCATTGGGAAAATGGTTTCAGAGCCTTGGCCAGTCTTTCTTCTCTCCTCCCTTCTACACTCTTGCCTATTACGTCTAGGCGCACGTGGCTGGCCTCCGCCATTGGCATGGCGGAGGGGGGTATTGGACAATGGTTTCGGAGCCTTGACCAGTCCCCCTTTTTTCCTTCCCCCTCACCCTCCTGCCTACTGCGTCTGTGCGCACCTGTTTGATCTCAACCATTGGCAAAGGGGAGAGGTGGGGCATTGGGCAATGGTTTTGGAGCTTTGGCAACCCCCCTTCTCTCCGCACTTCGTTTCCCTCCCGCCTACTGCGCCTGTCTGATCTCCACCAATGGCAAAGTGGGGGGGGGGGGGGGGGGGGACTGGACAATGGTTTCGGAGCCAAACGATTGACGCATCCTCGCCGGCGGTGTCGATGCCAGAGCCATCAGAGCAGCCGGGCACTGATCGCTACGAGGAGTACTTTGGCGGCGGCACCAGGTCGCGGTCGCGCACGCCGACGCGGCGGAGCACCATGGCGGATTCCGACATCATCAGCTGCGCCAGCACCCCGAACAAGCTCCGGCCCCATGGGCTGGACTCCGTGCCGTGGACCCCCCAGGTCCAGCTGCCCCCAGCCTACCAGCCTCTCCCTTCCCCTACCTGCCTGCCTGGCCATCCAACACGCAGCAGCCTATCCCGCGGAGCAGTTGCCTTGCGCCCAATGCCGCCCAGCTGCCATCTCGGATTTCTTATCTGCGGGCACCGTCGCAGTAGTAGAACACTGCTCTGCCTGCCAGAGACCAAATACGGACGAAACTATAGCGGAACTATAGCGAACGTTCTCCTAGGTTGCATGCAAGCCCAATGTCAGGCTTAGAATAAGGGCTCTTGTGAGTGCGGCGGCACCCGTACTGTACACTACTATGTATACATATAATACATATAGATTTAAGAACACTGTATATATACTGCCATGTACACAGGTGTGTACTACTAGCTGACCCCCTCTCCACATGTTCGGTCTCCTCATCTCTACTAACCCCCGTCCCTCACCCTGGGCTTTGTCGCAGAGTATCCAGCGCCGCCGCTCCAGCACCAGCGCCCTCTCTATGCCGACAGGCAGCATGCTATCTGGGCGCACGCCCGCGTCCGCCGCCACCGGCACCCCGCAGGACGTCATCGCCAGCAGCCGCCGCCGGCAGTCACGCACGCCGCGGGTGCTGGCAAAGAACGAGGAGGTGATGGAGGCGTCCATCCCGATGCTGGTGGACAGCGCGCTGCACGCGGGTGCCATGTCCACGCGCCTGGAGTCCCTCCTGGTGAGCGCTTGGCTGCGACACAGGCGGCATCCACCCCGCCCATACCAAGACCCCCCCCCCCCCCCCCCCCCAAAGGGGCCTTGGTCACACGTGCACTAGGGGGTGTCCAGGCGGGAATGAGAACACTACCATGAAATTTAATACGGTTCGCAGGGTGGAAAAAAAATGAATTGTTTCGTCACCTTCGCATCGGAACATTCGTGATGGATTTGTTCTCTATTCTGACTTATTTGTCCGTTTCAATCGTTTTTCCCCTCTTCCCGGATGGTCAAAAACGCTGTTCATCCGCAGATGGTTTTTGTTTGTACGGTGTGAATACGACCCTGCCCTGCCTGCCAGAGGTCAAACGTACAAAAAGCTATAGCGAAATTATAGCGAATGTTCCTGTTGGCTCCCTGCAATCCCAATTTGAGGCGTATTGTAAGGGTTCTACTTATTAGGTGCGTCGGTATCCGTCATGGCATTGCAGAAATGATCTCACGGTGGCGACCGTCAACCATCTGGCGCTTGCCCTTGATGTCGGCTCGCCTAAGCTCGTCGGTTTTGCTCACTCCGACAAACGCGTGCCCATTGTTGAGAGCATGCCGCCGGACGCCGCGAGTCGGCGGGTCACTGGCGGTGTTCCGCATATCGGCTCGAGCGACCGACAGCCTAAGCATCCGGAACAACTAGCTCGATATCTTCTGAGCTAAGGCGCTGTGCGCTGCCGTGGTCCTGGGACCCGAGCCGGAACATGCGGAAGTCTGTTGCCTCGTCCGTGTTTTGGGACATGCGCGACGAATCGAAGTGACCTCTGTGCAGCCGCATCGCGCGCGGTAGGAGTGGGACAAGCGCCCACACGTCGGTGACATATTACATTTGAGTCACTGCTTTCGTTGCGGAAACAAAACCGTCGATCCCAACAACTCAATACACATGAAGGCTTCGCAGTATATTAATATTTACCTCCGCCCGCCCCGCAACGAGAGGAAAACTGTGTTTATATGGAAATGCGCAGGAATGAATCACGAATACCACACGGATCTTCCGACTCGATGCCGCAGAACAGTTCATTGTTTTCCAGCAGACCCGTGAACGCAATCAAATGTCATGGGTATTGTGCTGAATTTATTTCCTACCAAGCCGGCGCATTGTTTGCATCGCGAGGAACCACGATGCAGTATTTACTAAGCGGCTTTCATCGCCAAGATCGCACAGCGTAGCGGTCGCTCTGTCGTGACCCGAGGCTCCGTGAAGCCCATTGGGCCGCTAGCCTCGGTGAGAGCCGTGTGGTCGCGCTGCGGCCGAGCACCTGGTCGTTCCGCCCGCAATGCCCCACGCAGGTGCTGGCCAAGATCTGCTGGCCGCCGGAGCTGGAGCCCGCGGAGCTCGACTGCTGTGACGACGCCTCCAAGCGCTTTGTGGCGCGCTGCGACCTGCTGGCCAGCACGGGGAAGCTGCCGGCGCTGGTGCAGCTGTTGGCGCTGGAGGATGAGGACGAAGACGACATGCGGGTGGTGAGGCAGCCCCACCGTCCGGCTTCGCATGCCCCCCCCCCCCCCCCCCCCCCCCCCCGCTTGCCATCATACGGCACCTGGCGCAAGCAATGAACCATAAATTTAAGTGTCCTGCATGCACTCCTTTGCTCCTGTGGTCTCAATGACTGCCGAAGCACATGCACATAGGCGGGGAGCAAGCGGTGACCTGGGACTTTCAGACGTGTCTATTGGCTTGTTCTGACTATTCAGTTCGATGAAAATGTCAATTGAATTGTTGAATCATCGTCCTCGTCATTTACATGCGGTATAATCACGATTTGGACCAGCAGTATACAATCGTTTCTTTATCCCCCCCCCCCCCCCCCCCCCCCCCCCGCGCCCCCCCTCCACGATACTTATCTGGAAATATATCAGAATACACCGCCAATACATCCCCGAATCTCCGACTCAATGCTGCAAAGCAGTTCAGAAACATCAGGCATCAGCGCGGTCAAGCTCACCGGCTGCACTGTGAGGGGGCACTGCTTGGGGACCGGGGCGCCCGCGACCAACTCCTGCCCCTGCCGACACGCCACCCACAGGCGGCGTGCCGCACCATCACGGGCGCCGCGACCTCAGAGATAGCCTGCGAGCTCGTCATCGAGGCCGGCGCCCCCGAGCTGCTGGTCAACATGCTGTGCACCTCCTGCAACCTGGATCTGCTGGAGGCGGCGGTGGTGGCGCTGCTGCAGGTGCCGGCGCCCTCCTTGCTCCCCCCCCCCCCCCCCCCCCTTTCACCAAAAGATGTGCTTGCCCGCCATCCCTGTGTTTTTACACTGCAGTCAGCCTGACGTAAAACCAATAAGCACCCGTACTTTTAATCCACTCGTATGTTATCTTTGATTTCGCCGCGCCATAATAATATTGGTACGCTATTGGTACCGATAGCGGTATTGGTAATCATATAGTCGTATTGGTACGCTTGCCAAATATCGCAGTTCCCGGTAGCACAGGTGCCCACGCATCTACGGGATCCCATAGTATGACAAGCCTCAAATTCGGCTTGCATGCAATATATGTGAGAAGATTTCACGGCCTCTTAATATCGACGGAGCCGGAGCGGGGCTGCTTGAGAAATGCAATATTGCTGCGCAAAGCGCTTACAGTCTACACAAACTGTCACAATCCAGTACAGCGGTCGCTACGTTGACACTGCCCGTCCCGCACTGTATTACTACTGCATTACTACGTCTTGACCACGCTCCCCATATGCGCACCGAGGCATCAACGTCAGCGTCACCATCACCGTACCATACTGGTACCCGGGTACTGGTAACCGGAGCGGGGACTTTTTTGATTTAATAAGTAAGGTCATCCTATTACAGGCACCGGTTCGAGCGGCATTTGCACAGATTTTTTGACATTTGAAATTTGTTAGAACTGATCCAAGTTTTCGTCTTGACACGCCGTCTTTTATACCCGGCATCAAGGAAGGGCCGCCCCCTGACCCACCCGCATATGATCCGCCAATTAATGCGCGTACGGCGTGGCCTCTGTACACGCCACATGGCCATGTTGCACTACACAGGTACCAATATCGACTCGGCCATGTCTCGGGGTTACCTGGTTGGCGCATAAGCCGTTCGGAGGCTACACAGCCGGCTACAGGAGTACACAATCAAACACCCGCTATATGCCCGCGGCACACACAAACACAAAGCGAAACAAGTCAGCAAACGAAAAGCGCCGGGATCGCCCGCCACACGGGCGCGCAAGATGACAACGCCTCTGTCCCGCTGCCCGGAGGGCCGGGGGGGGGGCGGGGTAGGGGCAAGGGGGGCCGGCGGGGGAGGGGGGGGGGGAGGACAACACCAATCTCTCATACATTCGGGACCTAGCCTTCACAGGGTTGCACGCTATGCGCTTTACTTAGTTAGTAACCCTGTCCGGGTTGGTGCAGCCGGGCAGTAAGTCAGCTGCCCTGTGTAGCATTAAAGACTGAGCAGGCACAAAGTTAAGAGAAACTTACAATTTCAAATAGGCCTTCGGGATTAGAACGAGGAAATGGTCTAATGGCTATGCCAGACATACGACTGCAGTTGGCGCGCGAAGTCAAGCACTGGGTCGGCTTCGGTCGGTGGCCCGGGTCGAACTTTACTTTACCTTTTCCTGCGAATATGAGCCTGCCCTGCCTGCCGGAGGTGAAATGCAGGCAAGACTATAGCGGAAGCATAGCGAATGTTCTTATAGTTGACATGCAAGCCCAATTTGGCGCACATAAGAATGAGGGTGCCTATGTATTCTTCGGCGCCTGTAGCTACATGCGATCGCGTCGAACTGCAGACTAATGACATTTATATTGCCGGCGTCCAACTTGGTAGGACTCTAGCCGCCTCCACGTCCACCTCCGCCCGTGCCACCTGCTCCGCATCAGCTATTACGCTCATGCCCGCCCCCCCCCCCCTCTCTCCCCTCCCCACCGCCACGCATTCACCGCCTCGTCCATCTGTACCTACTTTCAAACCTCGCCCTCCACCTCCGCCGCCACGCCGCTCACCGCGCGCCCGTGCTGTTGCCACAGGTGGTCGGCTGCAACGACGAGCGCCTCTTCATCTGCAGCGCCAACTTGGACCTCATCCGCGTGCTCATCGACCTCATGGAGGCCGCCAAGGACCACCTCGGTGAGCGTGCGGCCGGCGCGAGCCTGAAACCCGCCCCCCCCCCACTCGCCCCCTTGATTACCCACCACCCTCCTTGACTGAGCCACGAGGAGGCGGGTCAGGAATTACTAGCGGGGTCGGCATTTTATTCGACTCTAGATATACTGGCGGTAGAAATAGAAACTCCTATCCGGACCCTCCTCGTACCTACAGCAGCATGCCCGTGCTGGCACAACGCTGAGCTAGCCATCCCTGGCCGTCGGGATGTCGTCAGGCGAGCCGACTTGGGAGAGCACCGCGGCGGCGGCGGCGTGGCTGCTGCACGGGCTGTCTTCCGTCGGCATCGAGATGGGCATCACCATGGCGTCCGAGGCGGGCATTGAGCCCGCGGTGGCGCTGATGGAGGTGCGCGCGCCGGCTGCCAGTGCGGCGTGGATCAACCGGATCAAACCCCCAGCGCGCCCCCCCCCCCCCCCCCCCCCCCCCCCCCATCCCCGTTCCCCATTCTTCCCCCTCCAGTGTGTGCATCTAGATGTCCCGCCCTTTTCGCAGCCCACCACGACCACGGCTTGGGCTTGCTATGTAGTTTTGTGTCTCACCCCTGCAAGAAAAGAATTGCGATATTTACCTGAAAATGCAATATAAAACATACCATATGCATTATATGGAAGGCCATTTATACGCCACCTGAACTGCACCCCATCTAACCGAGCACGACACCTGAACTGCACTTGAGTACGCCACCTGAACAGTGCGCTTTGAGTGCACTCAAAGTGCACTCAAAGATGCAGCTTCGAATGCAGCATCACCCGACTCAAAGCTGCAAAACGACAAATCCGTCGATTCGCTCATCGCGCCCCCGACGCCCCGCCCGACTTCAGGGCGACACGCAGGAGCTGCGCATGGCGTGCGTGTCGCTGCTCGGCTCGCTCGTCGACAACTGCGACGGCAACGGTGTGCGCGCCGTCAGGGCACACGCGCTGCCGCCGCTGCTCCGCATGGTGCTCGCCCCCCCCCCCCCCCCCCCTCGGCCCTCTATCCCCTTCCTCCCTTCCTCCCTCATACATACCAGTACCCGTAACATCTCCTTTGGTTTGCTCGACGTTAAGTAATCAAATGTTTTGCAGCATCGAGTTGGAAATTCCGTTATGTATTCGTGGTAGATTGTTTTGGATTTCTATGTTAATGCAGCTTCTATCTCTTCATCGGGGGGGGGGGGGGGGGGGGGACAAAATCAGCCATGAATAGAGAATAACCCAATTAGGGGGCATTAGGGTATCAATGATGGCAGTGTTTTAGACGGCGTTCCAACGTTGTCGGAAATTCCGTCACTAGCCTTCAACTAGTCTTGCGGAATGCTTCGGCAATGTGCTTGATAGCTATAACGGAGCGTCACCTACCCAGCAGGGCTTTCCGTAACCGGATAATCGCTGCCTAAACGGCCGTCGAGAGATGCTGCAAGGGTTTCACTGGTGCCAATCCTGTCCCGGGGGCGGGAAAAAAACCAATGAAGCGTGGTCGCCGTATTCATCCACAACACACTGCAAGTTCCTCCGGCGCTGTGCACTACCGTGTCACTGACGCAGACAGGACCCCAGCGCTGCGTGCTCCGGAGCAAATCCGAAGTAATGGCGTGTCGTCCGAGATCGAGTTGGGATTTCCGTGATGTTTTCGTGGTTTATTCCGATATATTTCCAGACCAGACGGTCCATGCACATATGGCGGAGCCCGACGCGTGGTTTTCGATACCCTGTTTAGGGTTTGAGAGTCCCGGAGAGTAGGGCCGTTCAAACCACGTCCCTATATGCCCTGCCAAACACTCCGCTCTTACGCCACTTGTCGTTCCTCTTGTTCCCCATGTGCCCAGCTGAAGCAGTCGGAGGAGGACACGCTGCTGGCGCACAGTGCCGCCAGCGTCATCTTCAGCCTCGTCCACGGTGAGCCGGCCAGTGTCCTGTCCCTCCAACGGGCTGCCCCCACCCATCCTTTACTTCGGCAGCAACTTCCCCTCCTTCCCTGTAGAGGCTGGAGCCATCCAATTATGCATTCTCCCTTTTCTTGTCCCCATTCGAACTTGCGCTGATATTTTAGCCGGTTCTTCCGAAAAAACAAAAGTTCAGGCTTTTTTTCCATGTGGCTGTGTTTTTTTCTAATAGCCCATCGTCAGTGCGTGGAGGTGCGAGCCTCCGACATTCACAAGATTCAATTCGGAATCTACCCAAGAAAGGTTCCACTTGATAGTACTTTCTGGGTCTCGTTCCCTCGCATCTTTGTGTCCTCGCGTGGGGCGCTGTCACCAGCTCAATTGGGCGGCCCATGCTCGTACATTGTGCTATGCCGCTACTTCAGCAGCTGCAGGTACCGTGCTACAGGCGGTCTGTGCCTCGTACCATCTGCAGTAGAGCGCTCCGTCTTCTGTAGGTACTCGTAGTCCTCCTAAAGGGGTCCACCTCTTAGGGGTCCCACCTATGGACACTCTGGGGTCCCGCCTAGGGCCGCTGCGGGGTCCCGCATGTACACCTCGCCAGAAAAGTAGATACACTTGTCCAGCGCACGGCGTCATCCCAAAGCATCCGGCGGCCGCCTGCAAATGGAAGCAGCTTTACACTACGCCACAAACTTCAGCCAGGGCTTGACTCTAGGTCTCCCCATGCCCTACCTGGGGCTTATGTTAGGGCATAAAACCTTACAATACCAGGTGCCCTAACGTGGATTTTAACAAGGGTATGAAACCCTGGACTTTCATGTAGGTTAATTTTGGCTGTCCTGGTTGTCGCGCCTCTGTAGATATGGCAGACGCTACGGCACTATCCAGACTGGTGCTGTCAAGATAGTACTATAGTTTCAATATAGTACCATCAAGACTTGATAGGATTTTCTGGTACTTTCCTTCTTTACTTTGGGACCACTTGTTTTTCTAAGAACATCTTTTTGTAAAGAGTAAAAAAGCGCTCCTCCTTGTCCTCCTTCACTGGCTCTCTGCCCCCCCTCCCCCCTAACCATCCCATGCTCGGCTTCCATGTGCGCTGCCACGCACACAGTTGTGCTGAAGCGCCACATGTGGCTCCCTACCCAGCGGAGGGCGGCCGGCTGCACGTCGCGCTGGCCGGCGGCACCGAGGCGTTTGTGGACCTGCTGAGGGAGAGCCCCAAGTCGGTGGAGGGTGCGCCCCCCCCCCCCTCTCTTGCCCCCGCCCCCCGGGAGCCCCCCCCCCCCCCGCGGGTGCCGGCTGCCTTGTACTCTGCCTACTCTAGAGAAATATGACGGCGGCCCAGGAACCATCCGCACCCGCTTCAAGCGGCACCGCAACTTGGTCTGTGAAACAGTTACTGCAACCGTCCTTTCAACAAATGCACGTATGGTTTTGCGCAGTTGCTCAGTAGTGCCTCTCAAAGTCTCAATTCTCACATTTTATCCATTGTTTTTTCCACAACATGTTCGTAATGCCGACACTCATACTACACCGCAGCTACAACGATACCGCATGGTTGGGGTGCGGCAAGTGGTGCGCACCATACCGTACCCCGTATTGTACCCATACGCAGCGGTTCCGTCAGGTGTTAAAAACGGGGGCTCCCCAGAACTTTGCTTCATCACGGAACTCCTCTGCAAAAAGTTTCGATGCTCACATTCTCGATGACCCCATCTCCCCTGTAGTTTCCTCGCATGCCCCGTAACCGACGGCGCGCTTTGAGTTGTTCGCTTTATACTGTTCTGTCCTGTAGTGTAATGTGGCGTATACTGTTTTTGGCCCACTACATGAATCAACAGAATAAATATATACTTCTAATATGTATTCGTCTGGGAATATCGGAGAATACTCTGCGCCACAAATTCGGCACGGAACCCCGGACTCAATGTTACAAAACCATTGATCCTGTTGGGGACCGGCAAACTCAATATTCAAATGGTACGCGTATGCGCTGTCGTGTTATTCCTCTCTGCAGGCTGGCAGGGGCTGGCGGAGCTTCTGGAGACGCCGCTCGGCTGCCAGGAGCTGCTGCGCCTCCCCGACGCGCTGCCCTTTGTGCTGTGGGAGGCGGACGGCGTGGCGCGCGCGCTGCACTCCGGGGACGCCGACGTGCACCTCCCGGACGAGGCGCCCACGGTGGGCGGGGCAGGCAGCGAGATGGAGTGCGCGGGCCTCATGGCGCGCGCCCTCAGCTGCCTCACCTCCTCCGAGCAGGCCATGCCCAAGGTGCGCGGCCGGGGCGCCCACCCTAGCACCCTCAGATAGGGGCTTTAGCAGCCACTATTTTGCCACAATACTACCGTACCCCTCCATTGGGTTTCCTGGGTCCCAAAAAGTAACGAACTGCTTTGCAACAAGTTGAGATATCCGAATGGTATTCGTTTGGTATTCTGATATATCTTAAAATAAATATACGTTTTCTATCTTCGTGTGGGGGCGAAGGAGGGGGGGGGGGGGGGGGTAACGGTAATGTATCGCAGACCCAAAGCGCGGTCATGTTACCTTAGAGACGCGTTTCTGTTGCAAACAAGGGGTACTGGTGTGAATTACAAAACAATGGGTACTGGTACACTGGTTAATTAATGAACATTGATCCGAACAGTCCTCACTGTGCTTTCATCTGTAGCCAAGGGAGGGATGTACTGCCCCGTATGGGTTTCCCCGCATTGATACGCTAGCAGCCGGGAAGTCACGCCATTGCTGATCGAGTACTGCGCGAGTACAACTGCATATTTTGCGACACAGTGATGATAAACAAAGAAGATCTCTTTGTAGCTGCGGTGACGTAGCGGTGCAACGACGAATACGGGAGGATTATGTACACGATGCGAGCATCATGCCTTCATTTGGAGGCCTCTGAACAACTGCGTGAACCATACCTGTGTATTATGAAAGGTTGTAGCGAATGTTTCATATAGATCAAGTCGCGCTACCGCCTGAGGCGGATGGTGGTGATTCCTGGGCCGACGTAACAGTACTGATTAGATCACTCTGCTGGGTCCATACGATGGAGGGTGGCCAATAACGCTGCGGCGGGGGGTGGTGAGTGGGGGTGGGGGATTGTGCGCCAACCTCCGCGGGCCAGCACGCCTAGGCAAACACGCAACCGCCAGGCGGGGGGGGGGGGGGGGGGGGGAGGGGTGTCCCTAATTTGCACTCCAGCCCCCTTCCCCCCCCCCCCCCCCCCCCCGCGGCCCACTTGGCCCCGTTCCCCCAGCGCTAATGCGGACGTTTGTGTGGGTGCAGGTGGTGGCGGCAGGCGGCGTGCCTGTGCTGGTGGAGCTGCTGGGGGGCACAAGCCGCATGTGCCTGGAGCAAGCCAGCCGCGCGCTGTGGAACGTGGTGCACCTGCCCGCGGGAAAGGCCGCCGTGGCGGCGTCGCCCGCCGCCGTGCCGCGCCTGCTGCGCGCCGCCCAGACGGGGCCGGCGGCGGCCCGGCTGTGCGCCACCAAGGCCATCACAATGCTGGCGCTCGAGGATGCGCTGCGGGTGCAGGTACGAAACCTCCCCCCCCCCCCCCCCCCCCGCCGGACAACCAGGAGGCGCATCCGATAATTACACTACAAAGTAAAGTTCGCCCCGGGACATCGGCCGAAGCCGCCACAGCAATTGACCTCTTGCGCCAACTGTAGTCGTAGGTCTGGCATAGTCACTAAACCATTGCCTCATTCTTATCCCGAGGGGCTACTGCATCGACCAGGTAACCCCAGGACACGGGCCCGGACAATATTCACCTCGCTGGGAGAACTTGGAATCAAACCGGGGACCTCTAGGGTAAGAGGCCATCCGATACACAAATTTTTTTGCCCACAATGTATATAATGACAATTAAAAACGATTTCGCATACTTTGAGTCGCGTCATGTTTACGCTACGCACGGAGCGCTCCACTTCAGGCCAGTAGGGACGATATACCACCGCCCCAAGAAAATTAGCCCTCGTTTGCTCATCGGCGTGCGTTTTAGTACAAAACGGCCTCATCGCCCCCGCTATTCGAGTAGTTCCACACAATCGACCCGACGCACAGAGAAAAAGTCATCGCCAAACTTCCGGAGATGTTTGTCCAACCCCTTGCGGTTGCGGTGCCGACTTTTGATGACGACATTTTTGGGGTCGATCACCACATTCCGCGTGTTGCGAGATCGGCATTCGGCGTGTCGAGGATGACTGCCCCACCGCCGCGGCCATCGTGATACACAGCACCCTCCGCGACCCAATCACCCGAGACGCTACTCGGAAGTCCGCAACTTTCGTCTTACTCGTAGCATGGCTTACCGTTGACATGCGGGGGGCAGTGACATCGGAGAACACCGACGGCGAGCGAATTGGGCTGTTTTCAACAGCCGCTGGATGTGCCAGAAACTCTGGCCGTCATATTTTTGCGATTTCGCGTTGTATTTCTGTAACTCCCCCCGTCCCCCCTTCTGGTGCCTGTCTTCGGTGAGTGAAAGGTCGGAATGGGCGATGTGCACGGATGATACGCTGTGCAAACTTTGGAACATGTACGTGCGAAACGGGCTACTACGGGGATAAGAACAAAAAAGTTAAGAACGCGCTATGTCATTATTGGTCCAATTTCAGATGAATACATCACGATATCATACGATAATTACGAACATTCGCTATTTACCCCATTTTTGAGAGCAGAAAATTTTCGCATAGTCGGGTTGGCGCCCGTCGTCAGATGAGAGGACTACACAGAGTATATATATACTATATATACTATATATAGAGTCATGAAGAGTTTGCGCACTCTTCATGATCAGCTCATCCGGGTGCACGGTGGATATGAGTAAATGCTGAAAGTGATTTCGGAGCATGCGCATCAACAACAATACCGCAAGCGCGTTTGCGAGAGGTCCCGGGTCCGATTCCTGGTCGATGTATTTCAGCAATGTTGGCCCGGCGTGTCCCAGGTCGAACTTCACTTCTACTTTTTACCGCAACTGCGCTTTGGGTTCGCTATGCAGTATTCGGATACACCCAGGACAGGGAAAATTAAGTCCTCGTACTGCGTAGTAGCGCACAACTCAAAGCTCAGTCGTTTTGCTCGGGGTTTGCGGGCGTGAGGTGACACATTAATCTAGTTTATGCGGTGAAGGGCTGGCTTGTTAAACATATTGACCGGACCTCAGGCATACTTTATTAATTTTGACCTGTGGGACAACATTCATCCGCGTTTTCCAGCACCTGGGTTTACTCTACAATATTTGTTTTCGAAACCCCGTCATGTGCAAAAAGAGAGGGGAAATCTATTATTTATCTGGAAATCTATCAGAATACACTACGAAAAATGAACGAGTATCCCGACTCGGTGTTCCGAAGCAGTGTTTTTTGGACCCAAGAACACATTTTTCAAAATGGCACGGGTATTAATTGATATGATATTACCTTTACTAATTCGCTATCCGCAAATGAAATTCCTTTGTTAAGAATGTTATTAACAATATTAATTCACATTTATTGATTGGTAAAACTGATGTTAATGTTATGTTCATATTAATTCCCCTACTATCCCTTATCCCTCAATGTTGAGTGGCCGAAATTGGTCCCCGGTGCGATCAGTACAAGTACTGAAATTCACATCGGCCAAACCTGAAAAGCCCCGGGTCGACCCGCGTGGAATTCCGTCGATTCATGTATCATGTTCTGTGGCGATTCTTGTACGAAATGTACCTACAAAATCTATTTACAACTACTAGTATACAACAATACATGCGAATCAATGAACCGTACAACCCAGCCTCCTTTTCTCAGAGCGGCAAAGCCGCCGTACTTTATAAATTCACATTAATAGTAACATTAATATTGACAGTAATTAATATTATTATTAATAATGTTAATACTAATACTAATATTAATACACTACAAACATCTAAAAATCACATTATTTTTACATTGAATTAAAATTGACATTCTTAGCATTATTAATATTACTTGAGGTTTCTTTACTTATATGTCGTATTTCCTCCCTTGGGGCGGGGGCGGGGGGGGGGGGGGGGGGGGTTCATCGCTGGCTGTGGCGCTGCTGGATGGGTATTGCAGGGCACCAACGGCGTGTCGCCGGCGCAGGTGTGGGAGGCCGGAGGCGCTTTCGTGCTCCTGACGATGGTGGAGGCGGGCATGACGGTGGAGCTGGTGGAGGCGGCGGCGGCCGGGCTGCGCACGCTGGCGCTCAGCGCGCCCCTGCGCCATGACATCCTGCGCATGGGCGGCCTCGGCGCTCTGGAGGCCGCGCGCGCCGCGTACCCCTGGGACGCCGAGCTGGGCGCCGTCCTTCAGAGCGCGCAGTGGCAGCTGCTGGCGTCCGGCGCTGGCGCGGTGCCCGACGCACACAGCCAGCGCGAGGACCTATGGGCATAGCCGTCGTTTGGGATGCGCTTTGTGCAGCACCGTTCCCCCGCCGCCATCCCCGTTCCTGCCCCCCCCCCCCCCTTACACCCTCCTTATACTATCACTGCTTAAACATGCGCTAGTTGCAGCATCCGCCCGCAACGTCCACACTCTCCACCCAGTCCAGCTCAACCAGACACTTTCTTGGCGCTCGACACTCAGTCATGCGCACAGCCGGGCGCCCCGCCGCTCGCTGCGCTGCGCTCAAGATGTAACTACTCCCTGCTTCTGTTGCTTTGCGGGTGCCGGCGCGCGGTGATGAGAGCACTGCGAATGATAACTCGCCCTGCCGGCCAGAGATCAAATGGTAGTCGAAGCTACAGCGGAGTTATAGCGAATACTATCAGAAGCTATACGCAAGACCTGGCTGGAGGCTTGCCGTACAGCTTCTTGTGGTGCGTCGGCACCGGTCTCCACGGGCTCCAGTGCCATTGTCGCCGCAGCGCCGCCTGCGCTGAGCCCCCGCGTCTGCCCTGCGCACTACTCTTCCTCTGCCTCCCTCTCCAGAGCTGCAACACGAGTGCCGCATGACAGCGCGCTTGCCCATGTCCCACCTGAGCACGCTCCAGATCTGACAGCGCATTTGGCGTGGGAGCCCGTGCTCCTATCGCTCAGAGGAATGGAGTTATTAGAGGGGCGCCCGTGTCATGCCAGCCTGTCATGCGGCCGGATACCTTTCCCATGATGCGGTACACACTGCCTTGAGTGTGACAATGACACGTGTGTGTAAACGGATGTGACAACTTATTTGGAATACAAGTCCTTGCACATGCGCGTGTACCGAGCAACCTCGCATCAATTATGTTATTTAGTTCATCCTGACTGATATAGCGACACTATTGTTACGTTATGACTTTAATTGCACGTATCTTTTCGTTTATAGCGTAGTATATTATATCATATAATTCTATTTTTATTATATCCTAGTGTTATATATTGCAATTTAATTAATTATTGTAACATCAATGTACATTTGACACTTAATGCAACTTGGTCCTGGGCTGCCAGACCAGCTGTCTCGCGGCCCGACCACTTGAGCCTGCATGGGGTCGGCTAGGCCCGCGGATAACCTCCCCAGAATATCCACGACAACACGCCCCGTCCGGCCATGACACCTACCGCCACACACCCTAATTCCGCAGGCACGCCGACATGCAACACGCTTGCCTACACGACCATGCTTCCCCTGCCGCCGCCACCAGCACCGCTCCGACAATGGTCCGGAACAGGGCCCCTGGGGTGGTGGGGACCCACGCACGGAGAACAGGAGAGGGCGGGACGCCTCGGCTGCCGCAGTCCGCCGGTGATTCCTCTACGAGACATACCCCAGCAACGGAGGGAATGGATGGCAACATGGCGCCGCCTAGCTAGACGCGTGCCGGAGCAGCAGGCCGTATCTGCTGATAGTGGACAAAACACCTAGCGGTAACCTGGCGCCCTAGATCGGCAGTGCGCGGCGGTGGGAGCGCACCGCGGTGCCATTGCTAGGGGGGTGAGGGGGAGGGAGGGGGCGAGGCCGACATGCCTCCCTCATCTTAGGTTTTAGAGGCATGGCCTTCAGAGGGCTTCGTGCTACGCGCTTTAATCCGTGGACCGGATGCGGGTTCATGTAGTCGGGCCGTCAGACAGCTGGCCGCGGTCGCCCGGGAACAAAGCTGTGAAAGATTTCAAATTTCAAGCAGCGGGTGGTCACAGCTGCGTGACAATTGTCCTCTCGCACTCTGCCTATCGGCTGTTTGCGCATTCCGCTCCGAGTGGAGACTGCGTCGCGTGCCGTGCTCAACACTGCGCGGCCAACTCCCTTGCGGCGCAGCTTCCGGACCGCGGCTCAGCAGCCTAGTCCCTCCCCCCCCCCTCCCCCCCCACACACACACCAGGCGCACAGGCACACAGGCACCCGACATGCTCGATGTGGGGCCAGCACCCTCTGCACCGCTCTCTGCAAGCGTTTCAACCCCAAGCTGTATTCCGCTGGCCCGTGTCTCGACAACGCCTCTCCCCTTGTGCATGTGAAATGCGGACATGCCCTCCCTTGGAGGACGACTGCCGCTAGGGTGGGCTCAGGACCCTGGTTCCCAGGAGCTGTTGGCCGGGGTGCCCTGATGAAGGTCGGTTGCCTGACGAGCCCACCGCGCACTAGCTGCGGGGATGCCGCTCGTGCGGGCCGTCATCTGAGGCGCAATTTCCCTTGGGTCACGCCGCATGTCCACAGAGATGTGCCAAGAACAGGCCCGGGATGCCTGGGTCCAGCATCCCGCCTCAGCGCGTGGAGGACTTGGGAGGACCGGTGGTGGTTGCCGGTGCAGAAGCGGCGTGATCCTCTCATTGAGGTCCCTCACCCCCCCCCCCCCCCCCCCCCCGCGTCCTTCCATGCCTCACGCTTTCTGTGGAGCATATCAGCGCTGCACCCCTGCGTGCATGTGCTACATCTACTAAGAGGGGGGGGGGGGGGGGGGGGGTACTCCTGCCATAATTCACAGACGGTGTTGGTCGTCACGGCCGCGTCAAATAGGGTGCTGCACGTCAAAGGAACGCGGGAGAGTGGCGTCCGTGAGCACCACGAAGTCCGCCATGCCGCGCGCCGCCGCAGGCAGCTCCTGCGCCTCCATGTGGACGGGCGCCGCCGGCACGCAGGAGACCACCAGCGTGCGGCGGCCGGCCAGGCGCTCCGGGATGCCCAGGCCATGCTCGCAGTGGAACTTGCCGCAGACATGCATGGCGAGCGGGGGGCGCCCGGGCGGCCCCGCCGCCGCCGCGTCCAGCGCTTGCGCGATGGAGTGCGCCATGGCGGCATCCCACAGGCACTGCGCCTCCAGCATGAGCGAGGAGCCGCTGCTGAGCCCGATGTAGGGGCACTCCCTCGCGGGCGGCGTCCCGGCTGCGCCCTCTGCGCGCCCCGGGCTTCCTGCGACTCGACGCACGAGAGGGAGAGGGGGAGGGGTGAAGGGGGAGGGAGGGGTCATCATCCGATGAAGCGGCAGGACCCGGGGGTTCTATGCACCGGCCTCGAGACAACAGAGCGGCGCGCATAATGAATCAGTACTAGCGCGCTGGTGGCCAACATGCTAAACGGCGGTGCCTGGCTGTGATTTGCCACCCTTCTAGCGTTTTCCTATTATATTCTGCTATTGCCTGTAGTCTATTCTCCTGTTATTATTGCTGAAGTTCCATCGTGTCAGACTGTTTAGATGCAGTACTCAGGATCGTGTGCTGATCAATAATCAAGTCTATACACCTGCTGATAAGTGATTGCTGGTACTACGGGCACATCACGGCGTTTGCAATAACCCTTATTACTACTCGTACTACCATGATTATTTACGCGCGGTGTAGTCGCCAGTTGTAATACCGTTTACACGGATTACTAAAGTATCCGATCAGATACGATCCTGAGCGGAAGCACAAGGAATACCTAATAATCAAGCGTAGGCACCGTTTCCAGTGTGATTACCGTAATCTTGTCGAAAATCATCGCCCCGCATTCCCGCATAGCTATCTTATTTCAAACAATGCAATGCACGGACAACTATTTTTGAGTAAACGGGCAATATAAACTCAAAGTCAAAATGTCCTCAATGCTATCCGAAATTAATTTCGTAATACGACTGATATGTATCTGTCAGTTATTTTTCAAAGTGCTAAACCATCAGCACATTTCTATCTATTCTATTCTGTTTCTGAATGCCAAACTTCCATCTTCTTAGAATACCCGGTTCGTGTGGGCTACAGAGGGCGGTCCTGCAACTGGGGGCACACGCCCGCGCTTCTGATGGCGTCCATGCACATGGATGCCCACCACCCCGCAGGCGCCGGTCATACCCTTTCGCATGCGCGACGCCCGGCCCGAAAAAGGTGCCGCGCCGCTGCCACCACTGCTGCTGGCATGGCGCGGTGCCAGGCACGGCAGCCACTAGCGCTAATGCGCCCCGGGGGCTTACCCTCGGGTGTCGACGCGGGAATAAAAACAGTGCGAATAAGTCCCCGCCCTGCCTGTCAGAGGTCAAATGGTACACGAAACCATACCGGAAGTAAAGCCAGCGTTCTTATAGGTTGCATGGAAGCCCAACATGGGGGTTAGATTAACACGGGACACCGCCTTACCTGCTTTCGCGGCCGCAGTTTGAACATCCGCATGCGCTTCCCCGCCCGCCACCTTCCCATCCGACGCCTCCGCCCCTTCCGCTGCCCCTGGCTCGGGCTTGCCGCTCATGCTCCGCATGGTGAACTCAAACTTGGAGGCGTAGGCCGGCGAGGGCCCCGCCACCGGGAGCGGCGGCGCCAGCGCGGCGCTGCTCCGAGGCAGCTCCCCCAGCGCGCCCAGCCCGCGGCGGCCCACCAGGCTCACATGCCGCCGCGACGCGTTGGCGCACACCACCGCCATGCCGCCGCTGCGAGCCGCCTCGACCAGCGGCCGGTAGTCGGCGTAGTTGGGCCAGGCGCGGCCGTCCTTGAGCAGGTCGCTCTCGCGCGCCAGGCCGGCGAGGTACTCGTCCATCACGGGCTGCGTGTCGCGCTCAAACATCTCCAGGCTGAGGAGGAAGAGGCGCTCGGCGCCTACACACAGCACGCCCGCCCCATTAGCGCTTCAACCACAGGTACCGGCGCGCCGATGAGAAAAAATGGTGTGGAGAGATATTCTGGCGATGGCTGTCGGCACTGGCTCAATTTTGCAGTACAGCGACTATTCATTTCATGGCGAGTGGGTAACTTGGGGGGGGGGGGGGGGGGGTGCGCACCGGGCTCCCGGCAGCGCATGGCCAGCTCCTGCAGCAGGCTGTGCTCCACTGCGTGCGCCACCGGGTCATCGTGCACTGCAGGAAGTCCGCTGTGAGGTCGCTCGGTGGGCACACGCGCGCCCCCTCCCATCATGCCCAACAGCCCCTGGCCCCACATGCTCCGGGACAGGTGGCGGTTCTGCACTGCTGCAGCGCTGCACTGTGGGTAAATGGCGGGGGCTTGGCAGCCGCCTCACCTTCGCCGACGCAGAGGCAGTCGTAGCCTCCGGTGGTCGCCTCCTCCACCACGCGGAGCAGCCCTGCCAAGCCAGCGGCGCGGCGTGGACACATAGGACAGTTCATTACGGGTGACCAGAGAAGATGTGTGTGTGTGTGTGTGTGGTGGTAGGGGGGGGGGACGTTTGCGTTCTAGAGATGATCGACATACAGACTTTTAGGGTCTTTGGCATGCTGCGTATAAATGTTTGCAGCGTACAGATATTGTCACCAAATTCTATAGTGACTGGTTCATTCAGAAGTAAAGCACTCGCCCGCAATTATATTTTATAAGGGCCCCAAATAGTGTACCCCTGACACCGGTATTGCCAGCGAGTCTCGCTCCCCCCTCCCTTCACAACCCGCCCTCTGCAATGTGGCAAAGCACATTCGTGGCGTTAAGGGCACTTCTTTTAGTCGTGTGATGTGCACATAGCGACTATTTCCCGCTGCTGATGCACGCATCATTCCCCGTCGCTGCTTCCTCCCTATATCATCTGTCTCGGCATGTTGCGGACACGTGGGTGAGTATACCGCTGCGGCGCGCGCCCACGGCAGGCCGCGCACCTTCTGGCACCCGCGCTAGCGTGCGTCCATCAAACACCGCCGCGTGCTTCTGGGCGAGGTCCGCCGATGCCAAGAACTTGGGCGGCCCATCAACTGGGCAACAATCCGACAAATCGCGGCGCGGCTTAGTGACGCTCTCGCCGGTGGGTGTGCGTCGGCGTATCGGGCGGGGGACTTAAAATATTTTTCCCTGCAAAATGGCAGTGTTCGCGACCAACCACCAGCAGCGCCAGCCGCCCATCGACACCACGACGCGATGTCCTTACCAGCAGTGGTGGTGGAGGTAGTTCTGGGTGAGCCCGCCGTCGGGGCTGGTGGCGCTTCGCAGCGCGGTGGGGCGCCGGGCGCGTCGTGTAATGAGATCGCCGCTGCCGCCGATCCGGCGAGAACGAGGGGGGCGCAGGCGCGCGGAAGAGTGCGCAGCAGGCGCTGCATGATGCGGACGCCGGAAGCGGGGGAGCAGGGAATCGTGGAAGCCGGCCCTTGGGTGCGCATGGGGGGCGTGGTGATGGTGGCTGACCAGCGTCAGCTCAGCGACATCGTGGGGCGGCTAGAGCGGCTAGAGTACCCCTACAGCGCCATGATGCGATTCCGCGCGACAGCACCTGATCCGTTAGTTTTTCGCCGTCGCCTCCGCGCGCCGGCAGCCCGGAAGTCGTGGCAGCGGGATCATCGTTGCCGTCGTCAACACCAGCAATAGGCGCCGCTACGTGCCGCCCCCTCGCCCTGCTCCGAAACCACCCAGCATTTCATGCTCAGCATATTATCGTCTCATCTCATTATCGCGCGATCTGCAAATAAAAACGATAACAGGTACCGGTAGATAGCGACTACATACTAATCCGCGTCATATATATGTAAATATTTATATATGTATGTATAATGATATTATATATTGCTGAATTTCACTGTCAGGTAAAAGTAAAGTTCCCCCCGGGACATCGGCCGATTGAAGCCGCCCCAGCATTTGACCTCTTGCGCCAAGCGGTCGTATGTCTGGCATAGCCCTTACACCATTGCCTCATTCGAACCCCGAAGGACTAATGCATGAACCGGGTAAACCCGGAACACGCCGGGCCTATATTGCCGAAATACATCGACCAGGAATCGAACCCCGGCCCTCTCACATAAGAGACGACCACTCAACAGAGCGGCGGGACAAGGAATGTATCAGTACTTGACTTTCACAGCATCCGGTACTAGCACCTAATGGTGTAAACTACAAAAATGCCAGTAAACTACAAAATCCACCGCTAAAAGCAGTACTAAAAGATCAACAAAAGCGGCTTAAAAGCGGCCCGCATCCCGCACCCCAGAGAGCACCCCGATCGTGGGCCAAGCACGCGACAGCTCGCACCGTGCGGCGCACCCCCTTGCTCACCGCACCCACTACTGTGCCAAAGACCATGATAGTGTACTCCGACATGTCCAGGATGTCTCGAAGTGGGACCTTGTGTCTCGGCTCCACTGTTGTGCCACGCCGCATCCCGCACTGCCACCCCCCGTCGTGAGTTGCATGTCGCCCAACAAGGAGTGCTCAAACCGATCCACAGCCGTGGCCCTACCGGGGCACCGCAGTATACAGTCCCCCCTCGTACGTCTTGACATACGTATGTGTCCGTATCGCCACGTCAGCACCGGCAACGCCGACCGCCGAGTGGTACAGTGCCGCATTTTTATGATATATTTAAGAATATTCATCAACGGCTTGAGATGTGATAGGTGGCGGAGGGGGGCGGCTGCATGTTACGCTCGTGATCCCGCTCTGCGCTGGTCCAAATCCTAATTGGTTTTGCGGGAACTGCTCACTTGCTTGCATGCCGACGGCAGCAGGGAAAGCGCGCATTTGTGAATGTGTTCCACGACGATAGAGCTAACTTTTGGCGTGCAGCCGTACACATAGAACGCATATACGTGCTATTATAAGTAAAAATCGTGCCCTCGTGACATTGGGTTATCAAGTACATTACTAGCCATGAACACTGACAAGCACGTATTACACGTGTACACATATGGCTCTTACAACGAGAGCACAACAAACGCCTTTAGGGTCGCCCCCACGCATGATGTCATGTTCACGTATGGCTAATGGAAGGGCGCGGCCGGAAACGAAAGCGAGAGGTTGTTAATGGGCCAATCATCTACACTTGATGCTTACTGGCAAGGGGGGCAAGACTTTGTGGGCATGTGTACTCGACACCGTACCGCGTAGTCTTGAACTCATGTAGCGTGGGCTTCAAGCTCTGGGAATCATAGCTCCCGGTCACGACGTTGAAGGCCGGGAGGGAGAGCTATGCGACCGGCACCAAGCCATGTCTTTAGTTCACGCCTAGATACGGTGTTGCAAAGAGGCACTGCATGCTGGAACAAGTCATCCATCTCCCGGCGAACAGCGATGCCCATATCTTGAACACAGTGATAGCAAAAGGCGTCAGCGATAACATCATGGTGTACGCGCCAGTGAGCGTCTCAAGGTGCCGGCAGGTTTATGAGCGCTTCGCCATAGAGGTCGACAGTCACGGGGTTGTGCTCTGTCGAGGGTAGAGTGATCTTGCTCCCAACCACCGGGGCTAGACATGGGCTCGGCATAGAGAAGTACCCGGCAGGGACCTCCCACAGCCCCGGCGGAGTCATGACCGTCCGCGCAGTGGGAATGGCCACCGTCCACATGCCTTGATGCCCGACGCCGTGTCGAGCTGGACGGACAAGATCCGTTCCCTGCATGTGACAAGAAGAGTGCCCACCGTATTTTGAAGCTGAGAGTTGTTGGCCTAGAGCGTCCAGGAATGCCGTGACCTTCTTATGCGAGCCCGACGCAGCCTCCGCCTCCCGCTCCATCACGCGGGTGTCCGCACCGCTGAAGTGGCCAGCAATAACCGCATGAAGGCGCCCCCACGCCTCGCGCACCGCTGCGGCGTGGCTGGCCCACCCACGAGCAACGTTGCGGAAGTGAACTACACAGTATCCGGTAAAAGCATGCGCGTTGGGTTAAAGGTAATATTAAGTAAAGTTCGCCCCATGTCATCGGCCGAAGCCGCCCCACCACTTGACCTCTGGCGCCAATTGCAGTCCGTCGTAGGTCTGGCATAATCAATAGACGATGACCAATGCCTCATTCAAACCCCGAAGTAATGGCCAATGCATAAATCATGTAAACCTAGAACAATGACACCCGGTTCGCCGGTCGATATTGCCCACAATGGGAAAATCGGGAATCGGACCGGGGTTTTCTCGCGTAAGAGACCACAGCTCTACCAAGCGGACAAATAACGAGGCACGCGCGTTGGGTTATTAATCGTTATCATTATTACTTGGGCGACTAACACGAATGTATGGTATTTATCATGAATTCATTGTGATAAATGATATAACAATGTGGTTATATATTCCGGCGCAAATAATATTCATCGTCAATGGCGGGGCGCGACGGAGAAGTCTGGCCCGGCCATCGCGCCATCCCCGCCGCTGGTAAGAATTCCGTTCTGCTGGGACTGTACCGTACCGTACCACTCCGCGTCGGCCTGCGGTCGCCGCACACAACACCCGCACGCGCGCCGCCAAAAAGAGCACGCACCGATAGCAGTGCCGCATGTATTGCACATTTGTTTGTGATAGTATTGTCATGTAGCTATGGACGGACGAATCCATCCAAATTGAATACTGCGCGCACAACGCTCGTCCTCCATTTCATCTATTCAGCAAATTATCCCCTTCGCTACCCGCCTAGTACTATTGGTACCTCCGCCAAAAAAACAATGTATGGCGCATTGCGTGCAATTTCGCCACACTCATTTTGTCATCTTTGTTTACAGAAAACGGCACTACGTTTCGCAACATCCTTGCATTCTTTTCTAAAACCCTAAAAACCCGATAGGCGCGTCGGAAAGCTGATCTCCGTAGCTATCCGGGAAGCACAGGGTCGGTTGCCCTTCCTGGCCAACTCTGCGTTTGATATTTGAATCAGCATGTGGGGAGTCAAGGCGATTTTCGAAGAACGGACTAGTCAAGTTCAGCACGCATCAACCACCGACGGGTTGCCACGATTGTGGACGCGCCATACCTCGTCCCGCGATACGGCATAACTCCTTGTGGGACATGCGCACTCCGTCGCCGGAATCGGTCGGGGGCCGCTGGTCGGGGTTCGCTGGTCAGGGTTGCGAGGTGTACGATGGCGTGCGCAGTGTGTCGGCTGTCGCTGCTGCTATGATGGGTGCGAAGAGGTGAAGAAGCGTCTGAAAGAAGTTGGGGGAGGCTTCCGATTGCGCTGCGTGCCGAACTCGCCATGTCGACCTCGCTCCGACAACCCCAACCGCCACACATGGCCCATATCTCGCCCCGGAGCTCGCGGGCAACGCTGGACGTACTAGTGCCGCGGTGGGGCCCTGACCTTAGAGTAGGCTCCAGCGGTGTCGCGGGTGGACCACTCTCAACGCCGGGTTGGAATGAGGGTGGCGGAACTGTACAAGCGGAGTGGCAATATTTATATAGTCGGCCGGTCACCGGCACCCCGGCCTAACCGCCCCCAACCTATGCATCGGGCGCCAAATGGTCCAAACTTGTCCGCATGCTGCTGCATCTCGACGCAAGCGTTAGAGCGCCAATGAATGTAGCTAGTAGGTGCATGGATAGACCCAGAGTGATTCCGCCAATTCGTCGCTTCGTGGCTACGGTTTAAAGAGGGTTGGTGGCGAATAGCGCAAAATGCTCCTTATATGCGGGGACTTGTGTGGGATGCTGTAACCATGGATCGCAGGAGTAGGCAGCAGCAGCAGCAGCAGCAAGCAGAGCAAGCAGGACCGACCGTGCGGCGCTCTGGCGGCCGGACAACGCGCGGCGGAATCGTGCTGTTCCGAAACCAGCTGCCCTGCCAAGCGCTCCGAAACCATGCACATGGACCCTCATCTCAGGCATGCAGCGCAGCAGCGCGCCGCCCGCCACGTTGGCTCGGCGCTACCCGGGTACTGGTACTGGTATACTGGTACTGGACTGGCGGCGGCGCTGCTCGAATTGCGCGATGTGTTGTGGGACGTCAACGTCGTCACGCCCAGCAGCGCAAGTCGCGCGACGAGGCTGCAGATGCTTCTGCTGACAAAGGACGGCTGCGTAATAAGCAGTCGGAGGCTGGCTTGACGACGAGCACAGCTGCTTGCCCGCACGACTTGCTGGGTAAGGACGCGAAGCTCTCTACACTCGCCGCCTCACTTGCCCCCAGTGCCGCCCAGCAATGCCGAGCCTCCTGTGCACGGCGCTGCGGCGCGGCGGCATCGCCTCGAGGACGGCCATGCCGCGCGGCACGACCGTCGCCGGTGCCAGGACGCCGGCTTCGATCCCTGTCCCCGTTCTACTGGCCCGCGGGTGCTGGCAGAGGCGGTCTGGTCAGGCCGCGGGGGGCGCTCGCGGTTTCCGGGGCCACGTCGGGGCGACGCCGCCGCGTCGCCGCCTTCCGCACGCAGCGAGGTCCGAGGCGGCTGCGGCAGCGGTGGGCGGCGCTAAGGCGGACGAGCCGCTCCTCAAGCTGCCGGGCCTCAAGAAGGAGGTTGCCCGCAGGCAGACGCGAGGTAAGGAGGACAATGCTCATCCCGGCAGGTGGCACAAGCCCCCCCCCCCCCCCCCCCCCCACGAATAAGCACAAGGCGCGCACACACACACACACACACACACACACACACACACACACAGTGGCACACACACACACACACACACACACACACACACACACACAACGATAGGCCCAAATACCCCCACCTCAACCATTCTCGCTGTTGTGGCGCAGCCAACAACAGCCCCGGCTGGAAAGAATCGGCATTGATTACAATCGGAATCGTGTCAGAGTACGCATGTGTTTGCATTCTAGGAGTCTTTAGAGACAAGGATGGGTGCGTCACTACTGCTGCGCTCCTGCAAATGTGTGTGTGTGTGTGTGTGTGTGTGTGTGTGTGTGTGTGTGTGTGTGTGTGTGTGTGTGTGTGTGTGTGTGTGTGTGTGTGTGTGTGTGTGTGTGTGTGTGTTGGGAGGGGGGGCATGGAGAGTGCCATCACGAACCCTGTGCTGCAGGGGTGGTTATCATCGAATCTGGCTATGGACCTCGGGGAACAGGGAGGGGCGCACCAAATGCGTATTTATCCGAGGTGCACTCCGTGAGAATTATTGCCCCATGTGCCATCTGGATATCTTGTCGGCACCACTGGTAGCAATGGTGCTGGGTGCCACTGATTCGCTGTTGTGCCTGTCCTCCTGATCCAACCCTTCACACAACATGGGCGCAGCCGCTCCTATCCTTGTTGTCAGTATCACCCCTGCCTTGGCAGGGTGAACTCTCCCATTTTTTGCGCTGTGCTTTGACCTTTGGACCCGCCGTAACATTGAATCCGTGAGTCACCAAAATACATAAGTGTTTTGCACCATCACGTTGGGTAATCTTCATAGTCTTTGTGTTATGTTGTGATGTATCTCCAGATGCGTGTGGCTTTTCTCTCCTCGTGGGCGTGGCTGGGGGGTAAAGTACAATGATGTAGCAACCCGCTGTTACGGTAATCAATACTTTGATTACTTCAGACAGTGCATACACCTGAAGCTTTAGCACTGGAGCGCTTTTCAGCAATATGGTGTGCGTGAGCTAGGTCTGGGGTGCCACTGCTCCAGGGTCGGGCAAGAGAGATTCGTCCTCCTGTGTGTCCCGCGAGGGACAGATGACCACAATCATGAGCAAGATTACATAAAGCCAATTAGCACAATAATGCCACTCACAGTAAAGCCATCATGGATTCCTACTAGTGTCCCGATGTTGACGATATAGCATATGCAATGCATTGTATTTGTACTGTACAGTGGCCTATGTGGTGCAGGGTGAAGTCTGTTCCAGGTATCATCGCCGTAGTTGTTTGTAATGGCGGACGATGTTGACCTACAATGTCAAAGAAATTCGACGCAAACGCTACTTGCAGGTACACCAATGACCGGTCCGTATGCGCAATGTATCTACCGTCGATATCACGACTGCCAGCGCATTGCTGTTCGTGACATCAGTACGTGACGGCCGTTCTTCAAGCGAATCATGCCGCGACTAAATTTCGTGCTTAAAGAAATGTATGAGCCACATAATTTGGTCTAGCGCTCAACCCTGGTGCGCTTATTATTATCGGGGGATGCACCCGCGTAGTTTCCCTTTTTTGTATTCAGATTTAGTAAGACTGGTTTCAGTGCTATAATCGGTCGTTCATTTACATAGCGACCAGGTACGGGCACCCATTTCTCTGGGTGATTCTAGCTCGCAGAGTGGCAGCGCAGTAGTATCCGCGATATTGACGGTATAGCGCTATAGGGTGATTGCGAATTACATATTAGTCGTAAATAGATTTTATAAATTATAACAGTCGTATGGCCGCTACGACCGGTACCTTGTAGCCCAAGAGGATACGAGATTTAAATTCAGAGGGTGGATTATTCTTCTCGCGGTGCCCTTCGCGCGCACTTCGGAGCTGGGGAGCCGGCGCTCCGCCTCCGCCGCGAGCGCAGCATAGCACAGCACGCGCCCCTGCCGTGCCGCCGCCCAATCCTTGCCGTCGTCGCTCGCAGCCCGACCGCTGTCCAAGTGTCCGTCGTCAAGTGGCGAGGCGAGGCACATGTGGATTATCTCCTGTGGATAAATTCCTGACGGATAGCTGGCAAATGTTTTCACACCGCATGATATCGCTCCACCTCCTGCAGTTACCAAAAAGGTCGCCAAGGCGTCAGAGCGGCTGCGCGCGGCGGAGCAGCAGGTGGAGGCCTTGCTGGCGGATGAGTCGGCGGACCTCGACGCTCTCGAGCGCTGCCCCGACACGATGACGATAGAGGTAAGGGCATGAGGGGGGAGGGGTGGGGGGGGTGTTTCCTGACACGACGCTACCAGCATGATTGCCCTCGCCCAGGGGTCGCCAATGACACATTATTGCGACTACGTCATAGGCGCAACTGGACGAGCTACGTACGGAGCTTACGGGGCTCAACGAGCTCGCCGCCGCCCTCGACGTCATAAAGAGCGCCTCTGACAAGGGTTACCCGGCCGCATGCCAGCGAGCTCGCGAGTTGGATGTCGACGATGAGCCACCAAAGCGCCCAGCCCGTGGTAAGTGTGTACTGCCCTGCACATTTTTTTTTGAACTGCCCTGCACATACATACGTGGCAAGGGCTGATGACTGTGTCAGTCCAATCTCGCACTCCGGCTCTAAGCAAACGCCACGTTTGATCCTTCAGGGCCAAAGAAGCCAAAGGGCAAGAAACCGCCACCTCGCAAGCCGTACTGGATATACTCCTCCGTGGACGACATCGAAATCCGTGTGGGGCGCGGCGCGTCCGACAACGACAGCCTCTCTTGCAGCCCGGCGCACCGCGACGGGCAGGACTGGTGGATGCATGTTGCGGGGCACCCCGGGTCGCACGTCGTCGTCCGTTCCCACGACGACGACGTCCCAATGGAGACCATGCAGGATGCAGCTGCTCTTGCTGCAAAGTTCTCCAAGGTGAAACTATGTTTAAGAACCGACCCACACTTCCCATGGCAGCGGGTCAGTGTATCTAGCAGAAATTTGATTGGCAAAAAGAAGGCTGTGGTTGGCCATGCTTTTCTCAGACTTGTTTCTTTTCTGCTGACAGGCGCCACAACAGGGAAAGGTGGCTGTGAACGTGGTGCGCTGCCGTCAAGTGTCGAAGCCGCCTGGCGCTAAGCCGGGACTGGTGCAACTCTCCGGGGAGGTCAGCTACCCAATCTTCTGGCTCCTGTTTAGCCTCTCAACAAATGCACCACCTCATTGTATGCTTTCGCATTGCGTGCAATGAGTGATTTTGTCCTCTATAGCATTTACTACTGACCGAATGGGAACCTCTTTCTGTCTGATGGGGTTTGTTGCTTTTGTGCAACGACAGATTAGGACACTCAGAGTCAACGTCAAAACGGAAACGGCAAGGATCGATAGACTGGAAGACACAAAGTCCGCGTCAATGGACTCCATGGATGAGCTGTGAATCGATAACAATTATTTGTAACAATACAATAACTGACTAATAGTAGAATGTGTTGCATCTGTGGCGCGACTTTACAAGAGATTTTTGTTTGTATCAAGTGCAACACACACACACACACACACACACACACACACACACACACACACACACACACACGCCCGCCCCCACGCAAATGCGCCATATGTCATGCTGCATGGGCCACACAATAGAAATTTAAATACCTGAGCTGAATAACGTGCACTACGTTCATTTCCGTGTATATATGTTTTCTCTGCCACTAGAATGCAACTATAATTATCAAACGATAATTTCAATTGTAGATTAAGTACACATCGTTCAAAGAGGACAGCCAAAGCAACACAAGGCTGGTGTAACTGATTGCATGACACTGAGTGATAGTATGGCGACGGTACATGATGTTCAGATGTTGCTATTGCATAGTTACCATGGTCATGTTCCCATTACCATGCCTGATGATGCAATCAAATTCAGTGCTGAAGGATGGGTGATTATGTGTACTAGTAGTGATTGAGGGGCTGGGGTACACTACTGCCCGCCACTGAGTGCCCCAATTGAGATATAAGTATTTGTCACACCGTTCAACAGTCCCTTAAGCAACATTATGGTGATGGTCCACACAGAGGTTGAGAGGTACTCTCATGAATGGTAGTTCATACACACGGAGGCCGGCCGAGGGAATGCGCATAATCATGTATGGTCATCCAATATTTCGTCTTTGTCTGGAAACTGCTCAGAATTGTTCTTCCCGCTGCCTGGGTGGTCTTTTGTTGATTGTGTATTTGCCGCATTGGCGCCTTATTAGCGGCGGTGCGCATAACATGGTACATGGCTGGCGTTTTTGGCCTCATATCGCTTAATGTTGACAATTGAGCTTCTGTCTTCTTCTGCTAGACTTTACGACAAATAGTTTAGTGATGAGCTATTGTACTCGTAATTGTAAGCGCGGTGACTCAGGATCTGCACTGATATAAGCTCGAATGATAATCGTATATCAATACCAGGATGGCGGATTGTATATACACATATACATACATACATATATAGATGATACATCATATAATACATTTATATATACACATATACATGCATACATTTATATAGTAGATGATACATCATATAATACATTTAAGATTACTACTTGATCATATATTGATATACATATATATGTATATTTGTTATACCTACGGCGGGTACACAGACTCGTTCCAGTACTGGTCTAGCGAGTAATTAGCTACACCGTTACGTTAGGGCAACATGTGGAAGGACTTCGACATGCATCATATCCCTATACCATATAGCGACTATCATATAAGCAGAGTACGATCTGCTTTTAGTTATGATGTGTAACTATGTATGCGTGATCGTTATTTTGTATTCGTACCTGTGGTGGACTAGTACTCGTACCTGTACGGGTAGTTGACCAGTACTCACGGATGATGTTTGACATCGTCATCCAGCCTGGCGATTTCTCCACGATCAAAGTACATTCGTGCAGTATTGACACTTGTATCGCGTATTCTCATGTACGGACGTGGCGCCCAGTCGTAGCGAGCGTCGCGGTCGAATGCGCTTTCTACAAAATACAACTGCTGCGCGGACTCCTGCATATAATCTAATTAAATCCTTATAATCCAAACCCGACCTATCGCTCGGACTTCCGCCTCACTAACCATCCGGCGCAGGGCGGCCCACCGGCAATCCGTACAGAGCCACGCCAGCTGAGCGCCCTGACTACCCTGCAAGCATTTGTCCCACTCAAACCCCTGCAGCCAGCGGGATTTGCGGTCTCCAGCAGCCCTCTTATAGATCGCAAGGTGAGATACACACCCCGGCTTTAGTTCCGGTGCGGTCGCTGTCGCTGCGCGCCAGGCAGGGGCCTTGTCGGCGCCCTCCCGACGGTGACGTCCAAATTGTCGCTGTTCTGCCTCTCCGGTGTCCCGCCCGTGCGCGACAGCCCTGGCACGGAGGGCCACCCTGCCCCTGCCGTCGACCCAGATCTGATGGCAACGTGCCTGACCAGGCGCATGCCGTGCGATGTAGCATTTTGGCGTTCCCTGTCTACTGCGGGAAAGGTTGCTCGACTGTTTGGCTTTAACCTCGTCCGA